>JBBPBT010001302.1:769346-779766 GCA_037974875.1 Cicer bijugum | reverse complement strand
TGTGGTTTTTTATTTAAAAAAAAAAAAAAAAAAACAGTGTGAGAGACATTGAAACAAAGTTGAAGAAGAAGAGAAACTGTGTCTGAAGAAAGAGAGTGTGTGATAACAAAAAAACGAAGCTCCGAAAAAATCTATCGTTTTAGATTTTGATCCTATAAACGACATCATCACACCTGAATCGGTGTCGTTTTGATTCTTCTCTCAATAACTCTCAATCACTTAGATTCAATTCAAGTAAGCTCAAAACCCTAGCTTCATTTCTTTCTCTCTTAGATTCAATTCAATTCAATTTAGTTCGCTCGCTGATGCATTTTCTTTTCTCAATTTATGAACTATGAAAGTTGAAAAAATATTCTCTCTTATCTTTTATTGATTTTTTTATTTTTATTTTTTGTGTTTTGACAGTGATGAGAGTGTTACTATTCATGTTTTCATCAATTCGTTAGTTTGATTGATTGAAAGTGTGTCTTGATTTTCGGTTTTTTTATTTTTTTTTTGAGCTCGGAAATTTTGCTGAGCATTTTTTTACGTTTGCTTTTTAGACTTTTTTTTGGGGATTTACGATGTTGAAGGAATAGATTTGATGTTAAAGTGATGATAAAGTTGGATTTTTTTTAGATGCGAAATTTTTGGTTTTTTTGTAATTTGAGGTATTTAGATGCGATTGAATTGATTAAATATCTGCATAATCTGTGATTGGATTTTGTATCTAAATTTGCGCAACAGTAATTGGTTATTCATGCTGCTGTTTTTTGGTGGAAAATTTTTTTGGATGGAAAATATATACGGATTATTTTTGTCAGTTAGATATTTTTTTTAGGATTAATTTTGTGGTTAGATTTAGTCTGATTCATGTGGTAGTTTTTTTTAATCAAATAATGAATAGCATTGAAGGAAGAAGGTGGATTTTAATTCTTTCACCACGGAAATTTGATTTGAAATTATGGCTTGTGGAGATGAAGGTGGAGTTAAAGATGTGTTTTAGAAATCTATGTTGTTTATGAGAATCTAAAGTAATTATCTTTTGAAGGCTTGAGTAATATACATGCTGAAATTGCAATGCTGTTTATGGTGGAAGAAGTGTGTACCTTATGCCTTGAAAGGATTTGATCCTGAGAGGAGAAGTGGAAAGGGGTGGAGCATTTGGGATTTGGATCCTCTAAAGTGAATAAAGTGTAAAGTAAGAAAATCAAGGGTTGTCATTTTAACAAACTCATGGTTTGTTGTCATGTACTTACAATATCTACCTTTCATTTTTTATTTAAAGGTTGATATCACTCACTTTACTCCCTAGAGTGACTTGCTCACTTTAGAGGAGCCGGATACAGGCATTTGTGGTACAATTTGATGGGTTTGGCTTCTCTAAAGTGAGTAGTAAGTAATGTCAGAAAATCAATGGTTGATATTTTAACCATCCATAATTTGTTATGCATGAGAGCATATAATATCAACCGATGATTTATTTATAAACAATAGTTATTACTCACTTTACACTTTAAAGTGAGTTGCTTACTTCAAAGAAGTCTCATCCCAATTTGATATGCTACTAGGAATTCCATTGCATCGCTTGAGAATGCACCAAAAATGTTTACCTTATATTTGGACTTAACATATTTCATTAGGAAAAGCTTTATGGTAAATCATGCATCGTTGATTTGAATTGCCAATGACGTAATGACAATATTTTGTGTTGGCCAACTGAGGCGTGGTTTGAATGTTTATTTCTAGTGAGACTGACTTTATTGAAGGATGGAATGATGGTTTAAACTAATGCGTTTAGGTGCTTGCCAAGTGTGATGGATATATGGGGTGAATTTAGTCCTACATTGCCTTGAGATATGGTTGCTAATAAAGCTTGGGTAGTCTTTACCTTACAAGCCAGTTTTGTAGAATTGAGTTTGATATTGAAATTTAAGTGATTATCATTTTCCTTTGGGAAAAAACTAGAATGACTAAATAGACTGAGTAAGATTGTGTATTTTGATAACCATCAGTTGCATCCGGTTTTCAGCCTCCATAGTTTAGTAGTTGAACGAAAAAGGAAAAAGATAATAGGATGCATAAAAACGGTCCAAAAAAGTAAGGAGCAGTCCATCATATATGAGATCACTTTTGTTGTGCCATGTATGCTAGACTCAACCTCTGTTGATTTCTACTTCCATTTCTACATTTAGTAACATAAACCTCTCTTTTTCGTGTACAGTGTACTACATAAAACTACTCTCTGAATGCTCAAGAGTCAAGACTTACCCTACAACTTAGTTTGTTGTTTTTGTGCACATTATTAGGCTCCATTTACTTTGTGAAAACATGTGTTTTCATTTTCTAAAATGTTTGCTCATTTTATCTTGATGAAAGACCGTTGAAGTGTATCATTGTTTCTATTAAAGAAACAATTTCGGAAATAATGAAAACAATTTTTTGACATTTTCATTGTTTCTAGTAATATAGATTAGTTGTTTACTCCAAAAGTCTTTTATTTCCTTAATAACAAGTAAAATTAATACAAATTTTCGGAAATGTAAATAAGAAATGTTTTCACAAAGTAAGCGAACCCTTTATTTTCCATATGTGCATATCTGTGTGTCTGGTTATATCTCCTATTATTGCACGCAATAAGTATTGTTCTGTGCTATTATTGCATAGTTTCTGGTTATATCTCCTATTTCTGTTTTGTTTTTTAATTGGTGACACAATTGTTTAATTTGTTTTGAGTAGTGAGTCTGTTTATCACCTTTGCTGCAGATATTGGAGATTGATCTGATGTCCTCCGCACCTATCCATCCACGTGCAGTAGTGATGCTGAACAGATACCTCTGATTCTTATTGCATGTATTTCAGTTTTTAGCATGTAATAGCGCCTGTTTGATATGTCACACCAAGTTGGCTAAGGCATATTTAAATTCAAGTTTGGCAATTTAAATTTATTGAATGAGAGCATTTATATGTTACATTATCATTGGAGTTGAAGGGAGAAGTTTTGTTGGAAAAGAAAAAGCACCTGAATAAAGTTGTTGGATGCACTTTGAAGTTCGATTTGAGGATAGGGGATTGCTACCAACCTGAAATTATTACATTGACCTCACATCTTCTGTACATAAATATTTAAGTATAAAGGATTTGGTATAATGGTATAAGAAGAAAAATGGAGACTATTTCAGAAAAACGATATCCTCTCAGCGCAAAAGATTACAAGTTATATGAAGAGGTTGGGGAAGGTGTTAGTGCGTCGGTACATAGGGCTCTCTGCATTCCTCTCAATGAGATTGTTGCCATCAAGGTTCTCGATCTTGAGAAGTGCAATAACGATTTGGTATGTGTGCTAATCTCTCTTACAATATGTAATGTTGGTCGTTTTCAGTTTCTTCTTTATGTGCTGAATTTTATCGCATGTTTGGTTACTATTGGTAAAGTGATCCAACACTTTTGATTTCTAAAGGCATGGAAAATATTGTGCTTGCTTGTGTTTGCCAAGCTGCTATGGAATGAGGCTCTGTTGAATCCAATTACTCTTATTTATCCTAACCATGTATAAAGAATCATTATATTGTTTTCATGTTGTACCTCACTGTTCTTTTCACTTAATTTGTCTTGCTACGTGTCTGGAGTCACTGGCTTAGGAACCCATAAAAGGGATAATTCATGTCATTATTACACTATTTAGTGCTAAATCATGTATTTGTGTCTGTTCAGTTGTTCACTCTTTAAGTCTGTGAGTTAATATGTGTACTTGCACAGTTGATTCCATTTGCTATGATAAAATAATTTCAATCATTTGTTCATTTTCCAATATATAATAGTGTGAACATTTGTGCAAATGTTTATTCCATTGTTGTACATGATAAATTGTGCAACCATCTGTGCGGGTGTGTATTCCATTGCTATACATTCTTAATGATAGCTGAACAAATATATACAGGATGGAATTCGGAGAGAGGTACAGACCATGAACTTGATTAATCATTCAAATCTTTTACGGGCATATTGCTCTTTTACTGCTGGACACAGTCTTTGGGTTGTGATGCCATACATGGCTGGGGGCTCTTGCCTTCATATAATGAAATCTTCATTTCCTGAGGGTTTTGAAGAACCTGTTATTGCGACTGTATTGCGTGAGGTTCTCAAAGCTCTTGTTTATCTCCATGCCCATGGACACATACATAGGGATGTTAAGGTATTGTGCTACATCTCGACTTATACCAGCTCTCTTCTTTTTTAACGATATGCACCCTTTTGATAATGCATATTGCGAATTTCTCAGTTAGAATTCTTACTCATTATAAAGCTGTATCTGAAACCCAGTTGTTAATTTATTTTTATTTCCACAACTTTTATCTACTTTTTCTCCTCATGTTTGTTTTTGTTGTGTTCTATTTTTCTGATCCTTTAAACATTCTTAACTATATGCAGGCTGGGAATATTTTGCTTGATTCTAATGGTGCAGTCAAACTGGCTGACTTTGGAGTGTCTGCATGTATGTTTGATTCTGGAGATAGGCAGCGTTCAAGAAACACTTTTGTTGGGACACCTTGCTGGTACCATTTACTTTCTATCGAGTCTCTTCCATTGTAGTTTTTCATGTGAAATTTGGCTATAATCATATGAGACTGTTTAAGCTATTAATTATGCCCATTTTCCACAGGATGGCTCCCGAAGTTATGCAGCAATTGCATGGATATGATTTTAAGTGAGTGCCTTCTCTTCTCTCTCTCTCTCTACCCCCTACCCCACCACTTATGACTTTATTTTTTTCCTTTTTAATGAATCTTGCTCCCTGATATCTTAGTCTTTGTTGAGTTTTATATTTTCATTTTCTCTATGAACAGAGCAGATATATGGTCATTTGGAATAACAGCACTTGAACTTGCTCATGGTCATGCCCCATTTTCAAAGTATCCACCAATGAAAGTAATTTACTTGTCTTGTGTCTTCTAAATTTATTTGCCGTGCTTACTGATAGCACTGTGTGCTAAGAATTGGAATCTTTTCGTTATTTTCCTGGATGCAGGTTTTGCTTATGACTTTGCAGAATGCCCCTCCAGGTCTTGATTATGAAAGAGACAAGAGATTTTCAAAGGTTTGTGGTGTTCTCTCAAAACTTCGTCGCATCTGTTGCTTAAAAAGGTTATTTATACATAAATTGTTCTTACTCCTTCCCAGTCTTTCAAAGAGTTAGTTGCCACCTGCTTAGTGAAAGACCCAAAGAAGCGTCCAAGTTCAGAAAAGCTTTTAAAGCACCACTTCTTTAAACATGCACGTGGCGTTGAATATCTAGGTCGCACCATTCTTGATGGCCTTGCTCCATTAGGAGATCGTTTTAGAATGCTGAAGGTTTGCTGTTTTATTCCACTCTTCTGTTGTGTAAAACTGTATGGGCATTGCTATCGTTCCTCTGACTTGCTTGTGTGTTCTAGGCCAAAGAGGCAGATTTATTGATGCAGAACAAGGCTCTTTATGAGGATATGGAGCAATTATCTCAGGTAGTTTGACTATTAATCCCTAGTGGTTTGTGCTTGCTTGTGGCATGGTCTACAGAAGGTGGTGTTTTTATGAGTGCAGTCTTAAATGCATGTCATTTTGTCTTATTTCCCTTTCTGTTTTGTATCTGATTTAAATTTGTAAATAGACCTTCATGGTTTAAGAATTTACTGTATTTGACGATGCAACTATTTTGAATATAGAAAGAATATATCCGAGGGATTAGTGCTTGGAATTTTAACCTGGAAGATTTAAAAAGTCAAGCTGCATTAGTAAGTATTTTCACCTTCCTATTTTGTCTGATCTAATTATTTGAACTAGATGGAGAAGTTAGCCATTACTGGGAAATATCATCTTTTTCATTGTAAATATTTGTGTTGGCAACAGATTCAAGATGCTGACATGCCAAATGCAGAAGAGCCAGATACAAATGAGAAGAAAAAAGACATATTAAATGACTTAAAGGCTCCAGCAGAGGAGCTATCTAATTCAGATGGTGCGTCCACACAGGACAAGGAGGTACTGTTGTTGTCCTAAATGATCTTATAATTTTCCTTCAGTTCTTCTTGAACTCTAAACCTTTTTAAAAAATATGTTTGAAGTGCTTGGGTATATAACGTTTGCATTACATCTTATTTCAGGATGGATTCAACAATCTTCAGGATTTGGAGAGTTCACTTGCTTCGTTTCCTATAAAACCTCTTCAAGCACTCAAGTATGGTCATCTATCTCATGCATGATTTTCCCTTTCCTACATATTTATTGCCATCTTTTCAAGTTTTGGTACTATGTTGGAAGTTGATTCAATGTTCAATTTTTTATTTTACTTAATATTGTCTCCCATCATTCTAGTAAAGTACGTTCCAAAAAAACCAGGTCCATTATTTATCACTTTCTTCATTAAATTTTTGTACATACGTTGTCACTATTTCTCCCCCTATAATACGATCTAGATAAAATCTCTTTTGAAATTCATGCAATGTTATTTCAGATCCATTTCTTCATTCATGTATAAAAAGTAACATAATATGCCATACAATTTATGTTGCCATGATAAAGAATTAAAAGATAAATCTGGATGTGGCAAATGGTACACATTTGAACTGTCATTTGAATCTGTTTCAGGCAACTCATTTTATTTTTTCCTTGTATTTTAAAAAATTATGTAATAGTTTAGCAATTCAGTTTCATTGAGAAAATATTCTGTCTGATATGCAATGCAGAGGTTGTTTTGATGTCTGTGATGATGATGTCAATAATACCAGTCCAAGAGATTTGGATCACAATTATGGAAGAACTGATAATGGAAATTCTGGGACAAGTAGTCTGTCGCCTCAAAATGCTATAGCTCAGCCTAAGAAGTTTTGGAGTGGCTCTTTACAACCTGATAATTTTTTTCACAAAAAGACTACTGATGGGGACAGGTAACTTTTTCCTCTTACAGTTTTTTTTTTCTTCAGTAGTTTCATCTGTCTTTCTTCTTACTTTTATTTTGAACGTGTTACTAGAACTACTATTCGGATACTTGCATGCAAATTAATTATTTTTCAACTACTATATGAATTTTTTTGAGCTTGTTACTAGAACTTGCAAATACTTGAGATTTGCAACCGTGCATGGGGTGCAGTGTCTTTGGCTCATTTTTTTTGTTGTCTTTTTCACTCTTTTTTGGGAATTTTTTTAACACGTGTAATTCATTAATTTCCTTATAAAGTGAAACATACTTATTGGAATTTATGCAAGCTTTGTTTTGTAATTATCTGGGGACTGTGAGAATGGGGATAGTTTTTAATTTATTTAGTATATTTTATTGATTTATTACTGCTGCACTTTTGATTCAGTTGCAGTATTACTGTAATATTTATATATTTTGTGTATCTTGAAAGGGATTATCTACAAACAAAATATTCTTCCGAGCGGAATCACAGTGGTCCATTGTTATATCGGCAGAGGAGAGATATCAACAACCTTCCATTGGGTGCGTGTATTTTTATGTTAATGTGATTGGTTTTTTTGGATAATCTTTATGCTTTTTTCCTCACATCAACTAGATTTTTAGTAGTTTTATCTGGAAACAAACACATCGAAAAAGAGCTCTTACATAATCTTTCTAATGCTCCTTGCATATGCAGTTGATGACACATCAGAAGGAGCAATTGTCCAGCGTAAGGGGCGGTTTAAGGTCACATCAGCAGATCCCAGTTCAATGGTATGTATTACATGAAGATATTTTTTTTTCCCTTCCTAGTACCCTTGTAGCCTCAAACAAGCTTTATTTGCATGCTGAATCATCAAAGGGTGCAGTCATTTATCTTTTAATCCTGAATCTTCCCATTAATTTCTGATTAGAGCTTGCAAGTCTTATTATATACAAAGTTATACCATTTATTAATATTTGTATCACTTCCTCTTTTGTTATCTTGAGACTAAAAATTATGGTTGGATGTAGATGTGCTTCATTGTCTAACTTCATTAACATTGAGAATGGAACTTAAGTAATTTATGTTTTAGACAATGACTTTGTAACCATTGCATTTTTAATCATTCAGGGTCTTTCAAACAACTCTTCTAGCCCAGTTGCTGTAACTCCTCCTACCAGTCCCCCAAATCAGAACTTCATGCCTGCTTCTATTCTTCCATCATTGCAGTGCATCTTGCAACAGAATGGCTTGCAGAGAGTATGCTTATGTTTGTATTTCTTAGATTTTTATCAAATGACTAGTGAAAGGCATAAATTCATTTTCCCATTGATTTTTGACAGGAAGAAATTATTAAATTGATAAAGTATGCAGAGCAATCTTATGGTATTTCCTCTTGTCTTTATGCGTGTGAATCTATGTGTGTGTGTGTATGTGTACTGCCCCTTAAAACTGGTAAATGTTTGCTTAATTTGAATAATTTCACTTGTTGCAGGTAAGAATACAGAATCAATAGAGGCCGGAGCAGTTGATCCTTTGCAGGTAAATTATAGCCCTATTGCATGTTGGCTTTTAAAAACCTCTTAACATATGTGATGTCCAGAAAAATGTTTCTCCTTGAATTCTCAGCAGCACAATCTTTGAAATTGTTGCACATGGCTTAATGACAAAAAGAGTTATTAGTCTTTGTTATTTTTATGATTTGTGAAGGAGTATGTTACTATGCTTGCTGTTATATTGGATTGCCTCATATTAGTGCAACTTGCAGGCACCACCTGTGACAACTAGAGAGCGAGAGCTGTATTTGCAGGTGATTCAACTCCAACAGAGGTATATGAATGTAACTAAATTTCTGACGTGTCACATGTTTACATTCAACATACATCTTATCTTAAACTCTTGTGTCAGTATTGGGAGCCTTGCTGAGGAATTGCAGAGACAAAAGATGAAAAATGTTCAGGTGTGTTAATCTTATCCTGTCATATTACATATTAACCCATTTACCCTTTTGATTTGAACAGCTATGCTTTTTATGATTTTCATATTATTCTACTCTTATTTCAGTCATGGACAAAGGAAAATGATTTTTTAAACTTCTTAGTCTTACTTTTTTTTCCCCATAGATTCATTAACTCATTGTCTAACATGACATGAAGTCTTGATTTACTACTAATGCTGCATGCCATGTTTAATGAGATGTGATTTTGTCAATCTATTTGCTTGTCTTCATTAAAATTGCACCTGTAGTACTAGCAGCTATAAACTTCTTTATATGATGTCAACTAAGTTAACAGTTTTTCTTGATAATCGATATTTGGTTGGATTCTTTTAAGTCGACATTTACGGTATCTTAATTACCTTCTGTTTGATTTGCAGTTAGAGAGGCAGCTGAACAGTATGGCCAACAAAGTTGAAAAGTGAAGAACAAAACGATGAGCGTTATCGCGTGGTTTGATTAATCTTGGACAACACCTGACATTCAGTGATAACATTCAAGGATGGATTGCTAGCTATATACTTGACGGATGGGGGCATATCTCAGTTAATATTATTACCATATGTGAACTTCTGTTTGCGGCAGACACCAATTTTTGAGATGCTATTCCTTGAGTCACCTGTAAAATATAATTTATTTGACAAGATAAACAGATCATGTAATTATGACTCTTTTTCTCTCTCTCCCAGAATAATTAACCTTGAGAATTCTGATTAATGCATATATAGTAAGTTTCTTAGCTCATTAATGCAGCTCTTTGTCTGTGTTTCAATTAATTCATATCACCATTGGATTGTATTTCTTCATGTCATCTACTGTTGAACCGCATATGCAGGTAGAGACACACACCAAAGAGGTAAATTTTTGAAATTGTGTTGATCCATCTTACTTCTCTTAATTCTATTTGCATATGCAGTTCAATTATATGGTTATACTTTTAACTAGGTGTGTTAAAAGGTTAATGAACCTGTTTGTATTTGGTATTTTATTAAGGAGGTACGTAAAAAAGTTTAAGTTTACGATATAAGTGTTGGAACAATCACTGCTTCCACAGTAATCACACACAAATGAAGTCACAATAATTTTCATCCTATTTCTAGCCCCTTCTGTCTTTCAAATTCATTCATTTATACCACACTACTACCTCTACTTCCATCTTTTATTATATTCTTTTTTGTAATTTTCATATATATTAAAATAGTAGCATAAATAAGGGGTCTAACCGAAGAAAAAAAAATCTAGTAATTTTAAATGGAGTTTATATTAAGGGGTAGTTTCTTTTTTCTTCTTAAAAATACTTATAACTTGAAACATATGTAGTATTAAATAATAAATGGTAGAGAAGACTATAAGTTTAATTTTTTATGAGTATTCTGTTCACCAATGATTTTTGCTTTGTGATTACTCTTTTTTAATACTACTCTATCACCAACATTATAAAACATAGAATTAAATAATCATACATGAGACAGAACTTATAACTAGCCTCTTCGTATATTTATTTCTGGCTCCGCACCTATAGCAGATA
>JBBPBT010001302.1:743200-757533 GCA_037974875.1 Cicer bijugum | reverse complement strand
GTCGGCTTAATTATATACACATAGTTTATATGTCTTTGATCATACATGATTCATTTTTATACATATGTAATGTTGATTGTATTTATACGATAAATAGTATTTTTTTTAAAATGTATTTTTTTGTTTTTTAAAAAGAAAAATCAATTTTTTAAAATTTTTATTTATTTATTATTGAGACATTTTTTTGTGACACATATATAAGTTTATATGATTCATCATATTGAATATTTTATTAACCACTAAAATATAAATTATAAATTATTTATTTAATATATTTTTTAAAAAAAGTAATACAATTTAATGATTAAAAAATACTTTAAAATAATCAATATAAATGATTAAAAAATACTTTAAAATAATACAATTTAATGATTAATGATGAAGTATTTTAAGTAATATAAATCTTATATTAAAAAGTGTTTTTAATTTTAAAAAAAAATGAAAATTATGTATTTGTATTCTAACAATACAATTGTTATTTTAATCATACACTATCTTTTTATTTATAATTTATTGTATGCCCACAAAACACCAAAAGAGTGTTGCTGCAAAGAAGCATGTGATCGGTTGAATTAAGATATTTTTGAAGAAATTATTTTGGTAGTACTTTATATTATACTTTTGGCATTTGGCATTTGGCACGACACGTAACTAAAGCTCACATCACATGTGGGTGTGGCCCCTACGTGGGTTTCTTCATTATAAATCTCTATCATATAACTAACTAACTACTATCAATGTATACTTGACTAAATTAACTTACCAATTATTTATTAAAATATTTATTAATAAAATTTTATTAGATTTGTTTAACTCCTTGACTAAAATTTAGATGACCGTGATATATTATATTAAAATGATAAAGTACATACAAAAATATATAAAATAATTAGCTTTTTTTAAAAAAAAAAAAATAGAAGTTAATTAGTTGAAATAATATATATTATAAAATTAATTAATTAATATATATTTTAAAATAATTAATTAATTTTGTGAAACCATAGCGAATTGTTTTTTAGAAAATTAATTAATGTAATAAGTATTTTTGTTATGTTGATATATGATATAGTTGGATGTATTTAATTAAATTAAATTAAATGAATTGAATGCAGAGGAGATAGAGAAATTGAGGGAAATGGAAAGAGATGGAAAAATTGGAAGTAATAATATAAATTTGGAAATAAAAATGGCAAAGGTAAATGATGTTAAGAGTTTGGAGAAAGCATTTGAAGGATGTTTTGGTGTTTTTCATACATCTTCTTTTATTGATCCTGCTGGTCTCTCTGGATACACTGTTAGTCTCTCTTTCTTTAATTACTTTCATATTTGTGAAATATCTTCAATACAAAGTGTTACTATAATCAATTACTTATGTTTCATATATATATAGAAATCCATTGCTGAGATTGAAGTGAGTGTAACAGAAAATGTGATGGAAGCATGTGCAAGAACACCTTCAATTCAAAGATGTGTGTTCACATCATCATTAGCTGCTTGTATTTGGCAACACAATTCACATTCAGATGTTATTAATCATCACTCTTGGAGTAGTGAATCACTCTGCATAGACAAAAAGGTAAATTTCCTCAACATTTTTATTTAGTACTCATTATGTTCCTTTTTAGTTGTTTTTATATATTTGATGACCTTATTATTTTAATAAAATGGCAGCTATGGTATGCATTAGGCAAGATGAGGGCAGAGAAGGTTGCTTGGAAAATAGCAAATGAAAGAGGTTTGAAACTCACTACAATTTGTCCAGCACTAATCACTGGTCCTGAATTTTGTCTTAGGAATCCAACAGCAACAATTGCTTATCTCAAAGGTACCTTAAATATTAATTTTTTAAAACACATGAAATGTTTCATTGAATCTTTACTAGTAGAATATAAAATTTTAAAATGCAAATGCAGGGGCACAAGAAATGTATTATAATGGTTTATTAGCAACGGTTGATGTAAAGAAAGTGGTTGAAGCTCATGCAAGTGTATTCAAAGAAATGAATGGAAATGCTTGTGGTAGATACATTTGCTATGATAATGTAATTGAAGGTACAAGTGAAGCAGAGAAGCTAGCTAAGGAAATTGGTATGCCTAAAGATAAGATATGTGGTGGAGATGCATTAAACAATTCTTTGCATAGATTTGAATTGTCAAATGAGAAATTATGTAGACTCATGTCTAGGCCACTTAGGTGTTTTAGTGAATATTAGGTAAATATCATGAAATCAATGTTATGCCTTTTATATTCTAAAATTTGTGGCATTTTCTTCCTCTTGGGAGATCATAGAAAATAGATGAGGTATTATGCTTTTTTTTTTTTAAGTGTGTTTTTTAATGTGAGGTTTATAGCATGTGCCCTCTTATGTTTTTGTGTTTATTTTTATTATTTTTTTAATTTGTTTTTACTATTTCTCCGTCTCAAATAATGTTATTTTGCAACAACAAAAATTATGTTAAATTATTTTATTTTATAATATCAATGAAATGTTAATGTTTTTGAAAACTTTAAAATAAAAACAATTGAAAATGAAAATAGAGAAATAGAATAAAGAAAAAATTAAAATACATTTAAGCACTAACTATTTAATGTGTTTTCTTTAAAAGGTTTTTAGAGAGAAATTGTTATCTGTTTCAAAATTAGGGTTTCATGATCTTCAGATTGGTAGAGCAAATCTTCCAATGTAGGGCTTGCACCAACTACCACCATTGGCAAAGCTTGGTGCTGACATAGGATAACAATAGCAACCTTATTGTCCTTGCTAATTTTTTTTAGTAAAAATAATCATAAGAAATATTAATTAAAAACCATACTGCATTGAAATCAATTAATTTTCTTGTAATTTCAAGTTCAATCAGAATTGAATCAAATAAACATTTAATTATGAATTTACTTCATTTAATATTGATCACCAAAATAAAATCATAAATATATATATTAATAGCATTATTTTAAATATTATTATATTTAAATTTTTTTTATCAAACATATATAATTATTCATATTATAATTTAAAAAGTGTTTAATTAATTGTTATATTTAAATTTTTTTCATAACTTTTATTTCAGTCCCTCTGTGGTAGCTTATTTCAAATTAATTTTATTTGATAAGAAGGTTGGTGCAAATCAGACTTTTTTTCTTTACTAAACAAAGAATTTATTTATACGATCAAATATTGAGATACCTTAATTTACGTATCATATGTCATAATATTTATTAATTTATTTGTTGGTTTTGATTTATTGAGTTATAATTTGTGGCAGCACAAAATCACACCAACAATGAACAATGACAGAAGCAGAATTGCATCTATTCATTTCAAAGGAACAATCATCGCTCACACAAAATATAGATCGAAGGCCACAGACTATTAAATCGAAGATTAAAAAAAAAACATAAATAAAATATTTCAAGTAAAACAAATGAAGGCCTCAGAGATCTTGGTGGATAAATATCATCAAATGGGTGTTTTTTTCCCATCAAGAGTAGCAAATATTTTTAATGCATCACCGGCCAAAATTCAACTTAGACTATACAAAACCAAAAATTAAAATAAATAATAAAAAAAAAAATATGAATATGTATATGATGTTGTCAGAAGTAGCTGGTTGTAATCTCATCTATGGAAATATCAATGGGAATCCGATTGATTTTTTTTCATCATTCAACATCATATAATATATATGAACGAAATATTAAGTAAAAAAACAACGTAAACAAAAAATAAAAAACCTACATATATTATGAATCTTAGTCTAATGTGAAAAATTAAAAAAATGTTGCTAATACAAATTTATAGATCAGATCAAAATATAATGATAGATATAAATTTGTGTAGTGAGAGAAAGAAGAGAATGAGAAAATTTCTTGTGACAGAGGAATTGGCGGCGCAAAGAAAACATTAGGGTTGTGTTGTTGTTTTTTTAGATGTTTTGGGGAATTTATTTATAATGTATTTTGTTGACGGGCTTTTTGGGCTTTTGAAAAGGCTTTTTTGTTCAATTGGACTACATGGCTGGTTTTTCGAGTATTGCCTTTTGTACCCCCAATTAGACTTCTACCCCATTTTCATAAAAATCCAAATTTAACCCTCATAAAACACTCACCTGGGCAGTAAAAAAAATTTACCTCAACAGCTGACATTAGTTGAAATTTCCGGTAAGCAGTTAATATTCGTTGAAATTTCCGGTAGTTACCGGAAATTTGAAAATTGAAATTTCCGGTAGTTAGTGTCACCCGGAAATTTGAAATTTCCGGTAGTTATGATGTGTGTACCGGAAATTTGGTTATTTGAAATTTCCGGTAGTCAACTCGGAAATTTCAAAAATCCGGCCGTTTGAATTTTTTTTTTTTTTTTTGCATATTTTTTTAATGTGTTTGTTATTGTATTTGTTTTTTTTTTTAAATAGGGATGACAAATGCACAACCAGTATTTATAGATTTAACTGAAGCCTTTACAACTTATCAAATTTTTGAGTCACGAGAAGCTGTTATATCATGGGCAAGAGAGATAGGTCGACAAAATCGAGTAGCTGTTATTATTACTCAATCAGACGTAGAGACTGGAAAGAGAGGAAGAAAGTCAAAATTAATTCTTGGTTGTGATAGAGGTGGAGAATATAAGTCAAATAAAAATGACACAGGTACTTCAACTAAAAGGTGTGGATGTTCGTTTAAACTTAGATCGAGACCACTGAAAAATGATGAAGGATGGATTATTAATTTAATTTGTGGACTTCACAACCATGAGTTAGTAGCTACTTTTGAAAATAATGCATGGATGGGACGCTTAACAGAAGAAGATAAGAAAAATATTGACGAGTTGACAAAATATCACGTTGCACCGAGACACATCTTGTCATATTTGAGAGATCATGATAACGAGAATGTGACTAGTATCTATCAAATTTACAAGCGACGAAGTACATACAAGAAGAATTTGATGGAACCTAGAACTGATATGCAACATTTGTTGAAGTTACTTGAAGCTGAGAAATATACTTGTTGGAGTAGGACTCATGAGGACTCCAACATTGTGAGGGATATATTTTGGACGCACCCAGATTCCATAACTTTGTTGAACATGTTCCCTCTTGTACTGATTATGGATAGTACCTATAAAACCAACAAGTATAGGTTACCGTTGTTTGAAATTGTTAGTGTAACTTCAATTGGGTTGACATTTAATGTTGCATTTGCTTATATGGATTCTGAACGTCAAGACAACTTTTGGTGGGCATTGGAGAAGTTAAAAGAGTTGTTTCTTTCAAACACGTCATTTCCTCAGGTGATTGTCACTGACAGAGAACTTGCTTTAATGAATGCAATTAAATTTGTATTTCCATCTTCAACAAATTTACTTTGCCAACTTCATATTAACAAAAATGTTAGAGTCAAATGCAAACAGTATATATTAAACAGAGACATGCAAGAACCCATTCTTGAGTTGTGGAGTAAAATTGTTTATTGTTCTGAAGAGAATGAGTACGAGGTACTTTTGCAAATATTTGAGCAAGCATGTGTCGATAATATTATGTTTTTTGACTACGTCCGAGACACATGGTTGAATCCTCATAAGGAAAGATTTGTTGAAGCTTGGACCAATCGAGTATTGCATCTAGGAAATACTATGACTAATAGGTATGTCATTAAAACTTCATATTCTGTATTTTATTTCATATTCTGTATTTTATTTTATATATGATATATGATTAATCGAATATTTTTTTTTTAAATATTAGGGTTGAGTCTGCTCATTGGTCATTAAAGAGATTTTTGGAACACAGTAAAGGAGATTTTTGTAAGGCATGGAATAGTATGAATGACATGTTGAAGTATCAAATTATTAAGATCAAAGGTTCATTTGAGACAAGTAAGGGTCGCAAAGAGCATGTACACAACAATCCATTCTTTAAGGAATTGACTTGGGTGGTATCTAGGAAAGCTTTAGGTGATATTGTTGAAGAATACAAGAGAGTCAATTATGTCGGTAATGATAAAGATGTGTGTTGTTGTATACTTAGAAAGACTCATGGATTACCTTGTGCGTGTGAGTTAGCACGATACAAGCTGGAAGGCGTTCCAATCCCATTAGATGTTGTTCATATACATTGGAGGAAACTAATCTTGAATAGTGATCAAGAGGATGAACAGTTGACAAATGATTCAGAGTTGGACATTACATCGGAGATGAATATAATTTGAAAAACATGGAAAACACTTAATGTTGCTGGAAGAAGGGCATTAAAGAACAACTTGCGTGAAATAGCATATCCGGAGACAACATCAATCTGTGCACCAGTGGATAAAATCAAAACAAAATGTGGTGTTAAGAATAAAGGCAATAAGCCGAAGGGATATGACGTATATCGCGACCCATCATACTTTGAGCATGTTGATAATCAAGTCTCCCAGCAAGCATCCAAACAATTCTCCCATCACGCATCCAAACAAGTCTCCCATCAAGCATCTAAACAAGTCTCCCATCAAACATCCAAACAAGTCTCCCATCAGGTTAAAAAATATTTCCACGAGTTTCCTTCTTTAATTCATCCATATATTGAAGATATAATTAATGTTAAAGCAGATGGAAATTGTGGATATCGTGCTATTGCTGCTTTACTTGGTCATGGTGAAGAATCCTGGAGCATTATACGTCGACAGTTGTATACAGAGATTAAATCCAAACCAGATTTATATGCTGCATTATTCCAGGAACGTTTGCAAGAAGCGACAGAGTCTTTACTTGTAACTGATTTGGACAACCAAGGTCACGAGAAGTGGATGACCATTCCTGATATGGGTTACATGATAGCAACAAAATATAATCTCGTTCTTGTTACATTAGCAAAAACTTTTTGTTTGACTTTTTTCCCATTGAGAGGTGCACATAATGGAGATTTTTCACGTGATCGTGTTATCAGCATTGGTTTTGTTAACGAGAATCATTTGGTTCAAGTTAAATTGGAATCTGCATGTCCTTTACCTCCACTTGCATGGCATTGGAAGAATCATCGTAGCGATGAGTCTACATCATGGGTTGTCGCTTATGCAGGACGTCTTCAACATTGGGGTTCTTTAGATTTAGAAAATAATTCAGATTATATGTCTTTGGCAGATGATTGACACTTTTGAGTTGTAAGATGTGTTAAATTATATGATTGACACTTTTGAGTTGTAAGTTGTTTTAAATGATATGATTTACACTTTAATTTGTCGATAATAATATATCGTGAATAAGTCGATAATAATATCTCTGAATAATAAATAAGTCGATAATAATATCTCTGAATGATAAATAAGTCGAATAACTAATAAATAAGTCGATAATAATATCTCTGAATGTCAATAACATACATCGCTAAATCTGAATAATAAGTGTCAATAACAAAATAATAAATATCTCTGAATAATAACATACATCGCTAACAAAATAATAAGTGTCAATAATACAACTACAATACTACTAATAATCTCCTCCTCTAGAAATGTGTAAAACCCTCTCTAATAACAGACGCATCTGATCTTCAGGACCACCAATATGCAAATCTAAGTTATGCTGTATAAGACCACCAACTGCATCACACTGTGTACATCTAGTATCGGGATCAGCTCCATGACTAGGACCAACACCATGACTATAACCAGCATCAGGACCAGGACCAGGACCAGCATCAGCATCATCACTAGGGCCAGCATATGCAACAACATAAGGGATCATCCGAGGATGAGATATCCTATAATACCACTGGATGTATCCCTCAACACACTGATGTGGATATGCAGCTGGATGCAATCTAGGTCGAAGTGATCGTACAGAATTCCGGTACATACTCCATTCGATGTCGACATCACGTGCAACAAGCATCGGTGGCGTAGGAGGAATGTGCTGAGTATACTCAAACTGACGAATGCACCTCTCTGGTAAATACGGAACCATCGTGAAACACCAACGCATGTATCCTGTAAATAATGACACATATTGAAATCGTGTCACAGCGCCCTCATCGTAATTCGGTGCCCAGATGATATCAGTATCCCTCAAAGCATCTAACTTTGCCCTGTAATATGCAACATTCTTTGATGTTTGTTTCGCAGTCCAACGAAACATCCGTGACATCGACGAAATATGTTCATCGAAATCCCGTTTACAAATATCAGGAAAATGTTCATAAATCCAAGTTTGTAAATAATAGAAATATAGTAAAATTATTAAGGTGATCAAATAATTAAAAACATAATGATAAGTATAATAAATATAATAGTACCTGAAATAAAGATAAATAACCTCCAATCTGTTTGGTAGCAGGCAATGTACTATCTCTAAGATAGTCATATAACACAACAAGTGCAGCCGGTCCCCATGTCCATTTACCGTAGTTATCAAGATCTTGAAACAAAAAGAGATATTTTGCAGATACAAGTGTAAAACTCTTATCAGCCAGAATAGTACACCCTACCAAATGAAGTAGATATGCCCTAGCAGCACAGTCATATCTACGTTCATGAAGGTTCTTATAAAATACCTCTTTCAACCATTCAAAACTATAAGATGCCCCTCTGTTAGTCCTAGTCTCAGCCACAGCTTCATCATATGAAACTCCCAACAACTGAACAGCAGCAGCAATTGCCAAATCTTCATTGACATTTGCGGGAGGTGTAAAAAACTCTCCAGTACATGGGATGCTCAAAAGACCCCTTACATCGTCAAGAGTAATAGTCATTTCACCGAATGGCAGGTGAAATGAACTAGTCTCTGCGTGCCATCTCTCAGCAAAAGCATATATCATATTACCATCAATCATCTGCAGACTACATCTTCTCAGAGGACGTAATCCAGATATATTAATCCAATTATCAATTTCAGCAGGTAATTGATATCTGATATCAATGAATTTGTCATGTTTTTTGCCATTTGAAACAACTTTCAAGGCACGTCTTTCCTGTTTAATTAAAAATAACACACAATTAAAAATTATAATATGTAATAAATTATAACGTTATAACTACAAATAATCTTATAACTATAAATAAATTATTAAACTACAAATAATCTTATACTATAAATAAATAATTTACTAACCTGTCCATTCCACACATTAATGGCTATCATAATCGGTAAGGACAGAAAGATCATAAGGACCTCCAGGAAACATCGGCTCTTCAGGCTGGTCATACTGAGGCTGTTGCTGCTCATACTGCTCATACTGCTGTTGCTCCTGCGGCTGGTCATACTGTTGCTGCTCATCCTGCGGCTGCTCATACTGGTCATACTGCGCTTGCTCATCCTGCTGCTGCTCAAACTGCGGCTGGTCATCCTGTTCTGCATCGAACTTAGGATTTTGTGTAGGCTGCTCATCCGGGGGCGCTTGCTCCTCATTCCTTCTTCTCTTTTTCTCAACAGCAGCTCTCCTATTTGATTGAGTAGGAGGCCGAACTCGAGAATGGTCGCCATCAGTTTTTGCTCCTCTGGTCCTCACTAACAATATTAAAAACAAAAAATTAACAAAAAAAAAAAAAACAGTACCGGAAATTTGAAATTTACGGGTAGCTTACCGGAAATTTAAAATTTCCGGTAGTTAAAAATACATACCGGAAATTTCATTTTTGAAATTTCCGGTAACCCATCCGGAAATTTTAAATTTCGGGTTAGCTGCCCGGAAATTTCAAAAACGAAATTTCCGGTGTGTATTTTTGACTACCGGAAATTTCATTCCTTGAAATTTCCGGTAAAAGATTTTTTCCAGCAAAACTTACTTTTCGGATTTTTCAGTTATTTGGTACAAATGTATTTTTTTTTTTTTTTTTTTACTTTTTTACTAAATTTTTTAGGGGTATTTTAGGTATTTCACCCAAAAATCATTAAATTGGGGGTACGAAAGCCAAAAGTCTGGTTTTTCTTAACATGATCCACAATTATATTTTTCTTTTGGAGTTTCTCCTTTTATTCATTTACATTTTCAAAAGCTCCTCAATTTTTTTTTTTTATTCTTTTTTTAACGCTGTTCGAATTAAGCAAGTTAGAGACGGGTTAGTGTTTACATTTCTGAAAAAAAATTAAAACAAATCTCATTTAAATTAGTTAGTCCAAAGAAGATTATAATAAAAATAAAATGACTTTGAGAATGTATAAGGGTGGAAGGAGAAATCTCTTTTTTCTTTTGAAGATTAGCCCGCAACAAATTAAGAAATCATTTTTGTGAATGATTGTGATATGTTATTGTGCAATTTAGAACAATAGATTTTTTGTATTAATTTTAATTATTTTTGTTCACAGAACAAAATTTCTTAAAAAATAAAGCTTTTTTCAAAATTTCAAATTATTATGTTCAGATTTTCGTTATTTTTATATCTTGAGTTTTTGCACTTAAAAGTCATATTTAGTTTATTTATTTTTAAATTTTTTAAAAAATTTATAGAGAAAATATTTATAATATTATAAAGGTTTAATGACCATTTATTGGCAGCATACACGAGTTATTGATTGGGTTGATATTTGATGATGAAAATTATAATTATGTGATGGATGATGAAATCAACCGTTAATATTAAATGTCAGTGTAAAATTAACTTATATTGTTAAGTTGATTTAACAATATAGACTAAAATTATTGTAAAATAGTGTATGTAGACTAAAAGCTAAATGAATTTGTATAAAAATTTAATAAGACCTAAAATCATATCTAACTTTTTTTAATGAATGGGCCACAAATAAAATAATTATTTTATCAAAATTTAAGCTTTATAAATTTAATTTCTTTTGTTTTGAGAATCTAAACCTATAAATGACTTGGTTAATCTCATTTTTATGCTTGATCTACGACATTTTACTTATCACACATCTTAAGTTTAATTATATTATATTTCTACGTACATGTTTGATTTTGATATAACATCGACAAAATCGTGGTGGTTTAGGGTGAAAAATGAGATAAATTGGAGTCAAAAGTAGATGAAGAGACATTAAAAGCAAACAACACAATGATTTCATAGTCATTAAGAAGAATAATGGTAAACCATCATTTAGTCATTGAAAGTGCATGACGCTATCAATTTAGTTCTTAACTCAGTTAAATATCCAAATTAATATTAAAATTATTAAATAATTGGTCAGTTTAATCTTTGACGTTATAATAGTCATATATTATTTTGACAATAAGTTGTATCTATTGAAAATTATTATAAATATAAATTCTATCTTTTAATTATTATTTGACGATTTAATGATTAATTTGAATTTTTAACCGAGTTAAATGACCAAAGTAACAATACACTATAATTTCAATTACTAAAATAGTTATTTACATAGAAAAATGAATTTCCTACCTACTTTTTCACATATCATTAACACTTTATATTGTATACATATTTGATGTCTAATTTTAACACGTATAATTAAATCTGATAATTTAAATTATTGTTATTATCTGTGTGTGCTAAAACTGTGTTTGCGTCTCTCTTATTGTTTCATAGCCTATGTTCATTTCATTGGCTATGTATTAATGGACTAAAATAAAATTAATACCATATCATTAATCATCTAATATATTAATGTGTATAATGACGTGTTTTCTTTCAACTTATAGAATTTGAAAGAGAAACTTTAAAATTTTAAAGTATAGTCCAAATCCAAATAACTTCATTTTCTCTAAAAAAAAAAAACACTTATAGTATCATAGTAAAGTTAATTATCACTTTATGCAAGTAAAGATTCAAAACCATAACTTTCAAAACCGCCCAAATCACTCTTTTGAATTTATATTAAAATAAATCAAATCAATATCTTATCCTAATATGTTCTCATTTTCCTTCCCCTCATCGATGCTTGAATTCAAATAAAATATTTTGCACTGATTACCAAACACATTCACATGTTGTATTGTACACAGCCTTTATTACAACTTGGAGAGGAATTGACCCTTTGACACCATTCCAAAATCTTAAACTAGTCAAATTAATATGATTAATGCATCCAAATTTGAATTGAGACATTTAAAATAGTTTAATTAAAAAAAAATGGTTGAAGATCAAATTTTAACTAATAATATAATTAATTAACGACCAGCATTTTTTTATAAAAAAATTGTTGTTAATGAGAGTTGTAACATAAATCTTGATATGAAAGATGTAAAAAGAAAAACACACTTGAGTTGTGTTACTTTTGGTAAAACCTTGAGTAAAGAAAATGCATAGAGCAATGTGGATGCACGTGCCCTCTGCAACTCACGTGCCTGAATACTGGTCAGATTTGTTTAACAAAATCAAACATATGATATGGTCAGACTAAGTGGAAAAAGAGCTATGTAAAATAGCAACATTTTCCCATATTCCCTCTCATTGGAACTCTTCATCACTAACAATTTTTGTGTAGACACACATTTGGACCCACAAAACACTTTTAAATTTTTAAATAATGTATTTTTTTTTTTATATGTTAAATATGTGTGTTAATACATGACCCCTCTTGTAATCTCTCTCTCACTTAAACAATTTTTGGATAAACAATCATTTTAATCTTGTAATATATATGTGGAAAATTGTCACAATAATGTTAAATGTATCAAAATTATTTTATAAACTTAAAAATATATTTTCCTAATTGTTTTTATCCTAAAATATTTTATGGTTAGTCAATTTAGTTTATATTTTTTTTTATTTTAATCAATTTATTATATAAAATTACTAATTAAAAATGAACATGCATTAATTAACTAGTGATTTATAGCGACAACTCCACACATATTCACAAACAAAATAGTTATAGTTGTTCACTAGACAGATTTTCTACACTAATGTATTTATTAATATAATATATATTATTTAAGTGTATATATAATATAATATACTGTTCCTCTGATATTATATGATTAAAATATAAAGGTTTGGCTTTTAATTAATAAAGTTTTACAAATTACGATAAAAAATAAACTATAAAGCATGCAGAGAGATCAGAGGGAGAGAGAGAGAGATTCCTCAAATGGGTTTTTCTTATATATTAGATCATTTTTGTGCAAGCTTGCAACAACACCAAAAGATTCAAAGATCAATCTTATAATCAAAATCAATGTTATATGGATTTTAACTTAAAGAGACCTCTCTTGTTCTGATTTTGAAGCTTCACTCTTGCTCTAAGGTAAAACTCTCTTAAGTTTTTTTTCCTTTTCTTTTTTAGTGTATTATTTTATTTATTTTATTGTTTAGTTGGTAAATTAATTAATTAATGCACTTGTTTTAAGTTATATGCTTTGGTCTACAGCTTAATTTGAGCTTCAAATTGACAATTATAGTATAATGCATGCAATTCATGTTAATGAAAGTATAATTTTTTTTTTAATTTGTTGAAATCAATAACCAATATTAAACTTTGAATGTGGATCTTAATTACATCGAGCTAAGTATAGATTTCCCTTCAACACCATCTATAATTTGCATTTTGGATCTTAGTATTTTTTTTCTTTGATGCATTATATGTGTAGTTAAGCTATATATTATCCTTCAACGTTAACAATGATTTTTATTTTCCTGTTGGATTTGCAACATGTCTTCTATTAATTAAATTATTAAATATAAAAAATGTTTTTTTAGAATAAAAAATGTTACTTATATGTATATGACTATAAAAGACAAATATATATATATATATAAAATATATATATATATATATATATAGTTTTGATTAATTGGATCATTAATTTAGCTTTGATTACAAAAGTTGTTTAATGGATCAATCCTAAAGTTGACTTTAATTAAAATGGTAGAAGTGAAACTTATATACTTAGTTTGGCACCTTATGCATAGAACTTCAAAGGGAATATGCTATAAAATTACCATAAACATGAGATATATGTAAGTCCTATGAAATGGTAGCTAAGAAAGAGAAAATTGCATTAATGTTAGTTTTAGGATTGGTGAGAAATTAATATTACCATTGTCAAAATTGATTCTCACTTTGTAGAAGTTGGGCCACCATTTTATTATTCACGATACAAATAAAATTACTTTTTGTATTGGTGGAAACATGGTATCTTTTTCTTTATAGTGAAGCTAGCCAGCTACTCACATATTCAACAGTAAAATATTAAAAGAAAGTTCTTAATCTAAAAACTATAGGTGTTTGTTTATGTGTTAAAAAAATAATTTTAAATAAATTGATTTTAATCAAAAGTGAATTCAATATAAACTTGCTTATATTCAAATATATGTATAAAATTCATAAAAGTGAGTTGAATAATAAATTCAAAAATTATATTTAAAGTTAAAAACTACAAATTTTGACTTCAAATTAAAATTAATTTTATTGACAAAATAAATTTTACTCAATAACAATCAAACAA
>JBBPBT010001302.1:723188-739332 GCA_037974875.1 Cicer bijugum | reverse complement strand
GCATTTTTAATTATTTAATTATTATAATTTAACTAACAACTTTAAAAGAATACACCAAAAATATATAAAAATTAAAATAGAGTCTTTTGCAAATAAATTAAAATACTTTTTTTTTCTTGCTATATTTATTTTTTAATGCATAGGAAGGAGTTGAAATTCTCAAAAATATGTGAGAAAAAAAGTAAAAATAATACTTTTATTATTATAATTATTAAATTTTTTATCTATTTTTCTCTCATAAATTTTTAAAATTTTCATAAAATTTAGTTAACTGACAAATAACAAATTCTTAAATAAAAACAAAAAAAATATTATACATATCGAAAACGAAGAAAATGTTGGTTTTAACTAAAAATCACACCTCTTTAAAGAGGTCGACGGTTTAATTTCAACTTTAACAAAAGCCTTAAGAATTTCGAATTTGATTTTTTTGATATAAATACGCTGTCGACATAGTCCAAATTGAAATAAAAATGATCCTAAAATATAAAAATAAAAATCGTTGAATTGAATTGAAAAAAATTATAAGAAAGAGAAAAAGAACGAGTTGAGTGAGTGAAACAGAAGAATGGGCGACTCGGTGACTCGGATAATGGTTGGAGTGAACGAGTCAAGCATGAAGGGTTACCCACACCCTTCCATCAGTAGCAAAGGTGCTTTCGAATGGACGATTAACAAGATCGTTCGTAACAACGTTTCTGCTTTCAATCTTCTCTTTCTTCATGTTCAAGTCCCTGATGAAGATGGTATTCTATTTTTTTTATTTTTTATTTTTTTGTTGAAATTGAAGTTGAAATAATTTGTGCTGATTATAGTGTGATGTAAGTGAGGTCGTGTAGATTGAATTTGATAAGATCATAGAATCTAACAGAAACTCATCATATTGTGTTATTGAGTTCAAATCTTTGTTTGGGTTTGATACTAAGTGGAAGCAATTTTTTTGGAGTTCATTTCATGCTTGTTTTGTGATCTGTTAAGCCTTTACTTTGAACTTGAATCTAATCATGTGAGGCACTTACATTTATATTATACAAAGCAAAATAAAGGGTTGTAGTGTGTTTCGTTTCTTGTAGGTTATGAAGATGTGGATAGTGTCTATGCATCAAATGAAGACTTTAAGAACATGAAAGAGAAAGAAAGGGTCAGAGGGACTCATCTGTTGGAATACTTTGTCAGTAGGTGTAATGAAATTGGGGTAATAGTTCTTTGTAGCTGTCATTACCTTTATTCTTGTTCTTTTTAAATGAAATTTGATTTTAGATTTTGTTTGGATAAACTTCTCCATAAGCACTTATGGTAAAAGAAATACTGTATTTAAAGAATCTTGTAATAACTGTGCTTGTTAAACAATAATTTTTTATATTAGTTGAAGTTAGCTTTTGTATCTTAATTTTTTGAGAAGCTCTTGTTTAAATTCTTCATAAACGGACTCTCGGATACTTTTTTTGTCAAGAAAAACCTGCAGTCAAGGAATCTAGATCGTTAGATGAAAATTGAACAACTCATATTCTCGACCATCAAGGAATATGAGCCGTTTGATCTGCATCTGATGGTCGAGATATACGACCGTTGGACCACATGATTGTAGAGAATATGAATCCTTCATAAACGTTTATAAACTTATAGTCTTTTGTTAGTGAAAAATAATAGATTTTTAATTAAGAAGCTGTTCTCTATTAGAAATTAATCCAAATTGGTCCTCGGCGCCTCCCCACAAGCTAAATATCTATACATTTGTAGGTGGCTTGTCAAGCATGGATAAAGGAGGGCGATCCCAAAGAAGTGATATTGAATGAGGTTAAACGGCTACGTCCAGATTTACTAGTTGTCGGATGCAGAGGTCTTGGACCTTTCCAAAAGTATGTGCTTGGTCTCTTTTTGCATTATGAATTGTCTGAATTTTTTATGAGATTTCAAGAGTACATCATAGCTCCTTGAATTCAATTTATCCTGAAATATGTTACTAAGGATTTATTTAACATAGCTATTTGTTATAAATGGTGTGTTGTATTAGAGCCACGATTTTATAAATAAAATTAAGAATGTCTATTGAACAATGGTATAAATTTTTAAATATCAGAATTAATTTTTCAGAAATATATTGCGTTGGATGAGTGGAAAGATTAGACGAGATAAGATTGAAAACATTAGATAGAGTTGGGGTAGTACCTATTGTAGAAAATATGGGGAAAACTCGATTTAGGTGGTTTGAGCATGTTGAGAGGAGACTTGTATATTTGGTAGTAAGGTGAGTAGATCGGATAGAGGGTAATTAAATCGGTAGAGGCAGAGAAAGACCTGAAAAAACCATAAGTGGAACTATTTAGAAAGACCTAGAAATTATTGAGTTTGGTAGAGATATGATATATGACAAAACTTATGGTGTCATTTGATCCATGTAACCAACCCTTACTTAGTGGAATAAGCTTTAGTTGTTGTATATGAAATTTACATGTCACGAGTTTCTTGAAAATTTGAATATATATATTGGTTCATTCTGTTCAATTAGTGATTTACAGATTCGACCAGTAACTTAAATTTATCAATAACCAATTTGATTTGTCATGCTGTACAGGGTTTTTGTTGGGACTGTTAGTGAATTTTGTTGGAAGCATGCTGAATGCCCTGTCATGACTATCAAACGCAAGCCAGATGAAACTCCTAGGGACCCTGTTGATGACTAGTATTTTGACATTGGAGATTGATTATATGTGTTGGTGTTGAACACAATGAAGATTAGTGTATGGAGTTGTTCAGTGTAGGAACACGTGCGTGATCTACTTTTCGAGCTTTCTTGCCCATGTTCCTTCTGTCTTTTATCTGTGTATCTTTCTGCTGTTGTTGATTACTTTGAATGTACAAAGCTATATGTTTGTGTGGTTTGTACTCTGTATTGCTTAGAATGCAATGGATGCAATGGATGCAATGGTGTAATAGTATTCAATAATATACATGTTCTTGCATGAATTGAAATTTTGCCATTCAGGCAAAGACTGCACATGGGCGATTGTTCTTTCTTTTTCTTTTATTTCATTTATTTTTTTTTTTTGGTTAGCTAGTTTTGGTTTTTATAATATGATGATATTGGAAGAATGAGGTAAGGGCCTAGGGGTATCAATTGAAATTAAATATGGATCCAACGCAAAATGGAAATAAAATAGACGTATTTAGCTTCTAAGTGTACAACATGGAAGAGAAGAAACGTGTTCACCTAATACAAGAAATCGAATTTTGGAATTCGTTCTTAACTTAATCCTTAACTGAAGTTTTTATTCTTATATAAGTTTTAATATACCGTGAAGCTATTAATAGGCATTTCAGAGATAAGCATAAGTGCTTAGATGTTAGATTAGCTCCTTGTAAGTTTTTATCTCCGGTGGAGGTGTCTAAAAGCAATGGTGTATGTAAGCTTGCTATCTCTTAATTAAGTCTTTAAATATTAAATTACACAAATTACACCAGTAAATTTCATACTAATAAATGTTCATGTATTGTTTAACTGTCATGATGACAGTAATTGATCAATGCTCCACTGAACTAAATATCCTCATTCTTTAATAACAAGAGCTTCGCATACTCAAGAACAACAATAAATATTAATGAAACCCATAAAATCGTATATTTTATTATTGTGACTATGTAATAAAAACTCACACAAAAAATAAAACCTCTCCTCGATCACCCTAGTTTATGATCAGTCATAAAGTGAGAAATAATTCTCAACTTGATAGTTAGCAAAACCTCTTGATAGTTAGCAAAATCTGAATCAGGAGTTACAACCAGTGATGAATCAAATATTCAATAGTGATTGATTATCAGCCTATATTTAAATTTAAAAATCTTCCCATCAATTAGAGGTAAACAATGAATGACAGCATGCTAAGAACAGAAAAGCCCTACATTAAAAGATTACTAACAGAAACTTTCTCTATGAATATATATCCTCATCATGCACTAACTAGCTTTATCACCAGCTGCCAATTTTATTCTTTGTTGATGTTCAGCAACTTTATAATCTACCACTTCACGGAACAAGCTTGGGTCAAGCACACAGTCATCGCTTCCGTATACAGCAGCTTGAACACTAGCCATCAGTTTCGCTATTTCCCTTCCAGAAAATCCATCGATCTTAGCTGCCGCTTCCTTTATGATATCATCGGTCAATCCCTTAATCTCTATCTTTTGTAGGTTTGCTTTGAAAAATAAACCGGATTTTTGTGATCCAGCTTGAGCTATGTATTTGTCCAGGTAGAGCTTAAGAGTTTAAAACGTTCCTCTCCTCCGGGTAACGGAAATTCTAGCACCTCATCAATACAGTCTGCAACAGCTGAATCTAGGTCGCCGGGACAATTTGTCACTAGGGCCAGGACTATGTCTTCAGACTGGTCACCGGTGCGGAAGAGAAGGGCATTTAGTGCATTTCTTTGTGCTTCACTCATATATGTCTTGTTCCGCCTGAAAAATTCAATCAATTCACTCAGATAATTCTCAAAGAATGTTAGTTTCAATAACAATGCAAAACCTGAATCAGGAGTTACAACCAGTGATGAATCAAATTTCATTTTAAAAGTAAAAGCATATATACATAATGTTGTAGTACATGCACTCAAGTCCACAAATACTAATTGCATAATATATAGTGTGCATCTGGTAAAAATGTACCTCCAATATGGTCAAAGGTAGTATTTATGATAGAAATCCATTTTTCTTGCTCTGCATTAGCACGTTCAATGAGTATTCGCCTGTTAATCTCTTCAGATAACTTTGCTTCGTGCGCTCTCCCTTCTGCTTCTGCCATAGTACTTATTCTGATTGTTTCACGTTCGATCTCAGCCTTTTCCCTCTCAGTTTGCCTTCGTTGTTCTAGAATTTGTTCTTCTGTTGCACGTTGAGCTTGCTCCTGTCTGATTGATGATTCTTCTTGCAATTGTACTAGCTCTTGGTTCCTTACTCTATGGTACTCATGTTCAGCCTGACAATCATATGCAAGAATAAGAAACAACTCAATAGATGACAAAAAAAACTCCTAACTTACAAAAGGTTTAATGTATTACCTGCATCTAGGGATGGGAATAGGCTAGACCGTCCGTAGGGGCCTATAGCCTGGCCTATTTATGGCCTGACCTGGCCTATTTAATAAAAAGGCTAGGCTCAGGCTGTTTTTAAAGCCTATTTATTTAAATAGGTCAGGCTCAGGCTTATAAAAAAGCCTGTTAGGCCTAACAGGCCGGCCTATATATATTTATTATTTATTAATATTATTTATTATTATTATTATTATATTAATAATATTGTTTTCTATTTTAAATTCTATCAATTAGGCAATCACTTACTAATCATTTCATATTCAGTAGTGGTTCCATATTCGGTAACAGTTCTATATTTGGTAATCGTTTTATATTCGGTAACCGTTCAATTAGTCAATCACTTAGTAGTTGTTCCTTATTTGTTTAAGAAGTAATAATAGATTCGTTTAAAAAGGCTTTTAAAAAGGCTTCCAGGTCAGGCCAAACTATTAAAAAGGTCAGGCTTAGGCCAAAAAAAGCCTATAATAGGCCGTAGGCCAGGCTTAGGCCGAAAAAATAAATCGTAGGTCAGGTTCAGGCCTTTCAAAGTCTGGCCTGGCCTGGCCTATTCCCACCCCTACCTGCATCCTCTTCCTTGCCAACTCATCCTCATATTTATCCATCTGGGATTTTGTTTGCGCCTTCATCTGGGCCAGCTTTTTTTCTTCTTCGTATAAAAACCTTTGTCTTTCCTGTCAGGCAAAGTGGCAAACTAATTGATAAGCTAGAAAAACAAAACACAAATCACAGAGAACAGGAGCAGACAAGGTTTCACTTTCACACAAATAGTCAGCTGTTTAAGGCCATACTTTCAACGAAATAAACTTATTTCATCATGAAGCTAAAACTTCCATGACACTGGATATGATTTATTAAGCTATCAGAAAACATTAACTTACAATAATAAAAATCGATAGGCAGTACCGAAAGGTGTAATCCCCTGAACATTGTTATTGGTGTTCTAGAGGTTTCCAGCTAGAGTTAGTCTTCTGTAACTACTAATACTTAGGCTGTTAGCAGTAAGCTAGCTAGAGAGTAATTCTAAAATTAATGATATATATGAATACTTGTATTTGCGCTTCTGAGGTCAGTTAATAAAGATAGAAAACTAGATATGAAGCATATACACAAACAAGTACACCTGCACAAGACCCGTTGATAATGTCCAAAATATAGGACATGCACCATAAATATGTTGTACAACTAAAAAATTATTATATAATTTTAGATAAAATTAAATGGACATCATCATTTATAAAATATTTAAATTTAGAATCACGATTTATACATTCATTATCATCTCAAGACAATGAGAAGAAAGCTATTGTTCCACATAAAATCAAAAACAAAAACAAAACGTTTTCAGGAAGTAAACGACCATAATTTTTACATGGGAAGCTACTGCTCGACAAGTTAATGCAAGCATTTGGATAGTTTATATCCTTGATGCCTTTTTCAATTTCTCAATATCTCATTATTCATTCACACTGCACAAAAAAATATCTTTCATTCACAGGGTAAACATGATGATGAACAATAGCTTTTTTCTCATTATCATCAATCTACAATATGCTCATTTTTCATTTTTGTCCCAATCTTCTAAGGACTTCAGATCCAAGTTGAGACCAACGCTGGGAAAGAATATGAACTTGCGCAGTAACCTAACAGAATACCAACAAGCATGAGGGAACAAAGGCAAGGGACACGAAATTGTGTCCTCTGAACCGTTAAACTCTGACCCTCAACGGTCATTTCCCCAGCTCCTTCCACCCACTTGCATATATAGATCCTATCTCAGAAGGACAGGTACATGCACTTTTCATATATTCTCATATACATGTCAACTCTTTGCTATCAGAGTGTTTCCAACCCCACCCAAGATACTCACAAAAAGGTATCACTCAACTCTCAATCGAGTCTCCAGCTTGGTCTAAATCGAATCAACTTCAATCATCATATTCAGGTTGTGAATTACAGTGGCAATTTCAGAAATGGCAAAAAAGACGTCTTAGTATTTTCAAATTAAAAAAAAACAATGATTTCGAAAGTTCACAATGAGAACAGTTGGACAAACACATTTTATTGTCATTATTTTTTGTAGAAATGAAAACTGCACATGGAGAAAGTAAAAGGAGCTCTAGTTTTGCATCGTTAATTCTTTTTAGGACTAATAACATGGTTCCCTCTTCCCTAGACTAATCAAAACCTCATGGCTGCATTAACCCAAAATCTGCTCCAATGATACAATTGCCCATTTCAGATAAACCAAATTATCAGAATAACAAAAATTGCAGATTGTCAACAAAAGTACTGTTAAAAAAGACAACGAACCTAACCTTCATTTAATCCAAACCAATATATATATATACAATCAATAAACATTTTCTTGGCAAACCAGGTATGATTTTTAAATATGAACCAGATCCACAGCTAACTAGAGCCTTACAAGCGGATAGATAACACATTACACATCTCAACTTGCTTAGCTTAAAGGGACTTTTGCAGTTAATGCAGTTTGCTACCGCAGAATCAAAAAAGAATATGCAACTTGTTAGCTTCTCCACGAACAATATGCCAGCAGGAACATACTGTTTTCGTTCCCTTCATTCAAACCATTCAAGGTTTCTAGAGCAAAAATTAAGCAGTTCACAAAAATAAATAGTACCAGTAATAGGGACAATGATTGAGGAAACAAAAGATCAACCTCAAATAGTCTCTCTCGGCTATGAATGCCAAAACATTTTATAACTCTGACAAACTTGCAATTAGAGAACAAGTGGTCAATTGAATACCCTGCCCAGCAACAAAAAACAACACTTATCAATTACAGTCTCAAAACATCCTTCAAGAACACTAACTAATTTTTTTTGCTATAAATAAATAAATCATGGTCATCAAGCTAATTAATTTAAAAAATACTCCATCAAAAACAATACAACCAGTTAAGCCAACATTCTGTCTCACTTATTGTAATTAGCAACACGGCCATTCTATAGTCATACTCGGAAGTTCTTTGATTCAGCTCAATGATGTCAAGGACGAAGCAACTTCTACAAAGGTCGAGAGACAAATCCCCTAGCAACCATCTTCTCGACCAACTCTTCATGCTTTTTTAGCTGTCCAGCCTTCCTCAGCTGCTCCAAAACCATTTCATAAATCGAAAGATTTGGTTTTAGACTTTTTTCTTCAACCATCTCCTTCATTAACTTGTATGCATTATTCCAGTGCCCCTTTTCACAAAACATCAAAATCAAAATCCGGTAAGTATTCACATTTGGTTCAACTTGACTCTCGTCCATTTCCTTTTTCAACTTCAGAACCATATCAGTAGATTTTGAGTCAACAAACATTCTCATCAGTATATTATACGTCAACGTATTAGGCCTGCACTTAAGTTCCTTCATTTTAGCATACATCCGATGTGCACCATTCACATCATGCAACTCAGCTATGCATCCAAAAATTGAATTGAAAGTGCTTGCATTAGGATCGACCCCTTTCTTAACCATTGTATCTAAAACCTTCACAGCTTCATCAAGATTCTCATCTTTACAATGACTCTCAATGATAAAATTATAGCTAATTGTATCAGCAGCACAACCGAGTCTCTTCATTTGATTGTAAACCTGCAAAACCTTTTCAGTCCTTCCAGCTTTCACATGAACCCTCATAAGACTATTAAAAGTAACAGCATTAGGATCACAACCAGCATCAATCATCTCAGAGAAAACATCATGAGCACGAGTGATCTGTCCGCACCTACAAAGCGAATCAATCACAATGCTATAAGTATAAACATTAGGCTTAATTCCAGCCACTTTCATATCACTAAAAACCTCCTCAGCCTTAGATATATTACCAGCACGACACCAACCGTGAACTAAGCTAGTGTAAACTATAACATCAGGTTCAAACCTATGCTTAAGACTATCAAAAAATAATTGAGCTTCACTCGCTCTTCTCTTCTTACATAAACTACTAATCACAATTGAGAATGCAACCTTATCAGGCGTGCAACCATACTCTTCCATACGATTAAAAGCGTGCACAGCCTCCGCAGCCAATCCAGCCCTCACGTAACGCCGGACGAGAACAGCGAAAGTGCCGATTGTAATTTTAACGCCGCGTGATTTCATCAAATCGATTAAGTTCCATGCTAATTCGAAGTGTCTCAGTTTTCCGGCCAGGTCAATCATCTCATTATAAGGCTCAGGGGAAGAAGGGAAGCCTTCGAGAGTGGTGGCATAGTTGAAGAAGGCCAGGGTTTGGAGGAATGGGTTACCGTGGCGGACACTGCCGCATTTCTCGATGACGCGGCGGGCAATGGAGGGAGAAATTGAATGAACGGTGGAGATTTTAGTAAAATGAATAGAAAGATCGGGTATGGAGAGATTGAGTGAAGGTGGAAGGGGGTTAGGGTTAGGGTTTTTGCAGTAGTGGTCTTTAATTGCGGTGTGAAACTTGTCGACTATTTGAGAGTCTTCGGGAGATAGATTGGTGGTGTTTTGAGGAGTCTCGTTTGTATCATTAGATTCTGAAAGGAGAGGTGAAGAAGAAGAAGAAGAAGAAGAAGAAGAAGATAATCTGAAAGAGTGTGATAATAGTGGGGAAAGAGAGTGTTGCATGTGGAAGTGTAGCCTTGATTTGATGAATGACATGGTTAGTTAATGTTTGATTGATACGAAACTGAACCCAGTTCAATTTGTTTTTTTGTTTCCGGTTAAGAGGAAAGATGAGAGCATGGTGAGAAAGACAAGATGATGATGATGATAATGGATCAGGGCCTGTAGAATTACCGAATTGGGCTTCTAACATGATGACTAGTATTTTGACATTGGAGATTGATTATATGTGTTGGTGTTGAACACAATGAAGATTAGTGTATGGAGTTGTTCAGTGAAGAAACACGTGCGTGATCTCGAACTTTTCGAGCTTTCTTGCCCATGTTCCTTCAGTCTTTTATCTGTGTATCTTTCTGCTGTTGTTGATTAATTTGAATGTACAAAGCTATATGTTTGTGTGGTTTGTACTCTGTATTGCTTAGAATGCAATGGTGTAATAGTATTCAATAATATACATGTTCTTGCATGAATTGAAATTTTACCATTCAGGCAAAGACTGCACATGGGTGATTGTTCTTTCTTTTTCTTCTTATTTCATTTATTATTTTTTGGTTAGCTAGTTTTGGTTTTTATAATATGATGATATTGGAAGGATGAGGTAAGGGCCTAGGGGTATCAATTGAAATTAAATATGGATTCAACGCAAAATGGAAATAAAAAAGACGTATTTAGCTTCTAAGTGTACAACATGGAAGAGAAGAAACGTGTTCACCTAATACAAGAAATCGAATTTTGGAATTCGTCCTTAACTTAATCCTTAACTGAAGTTTTTATTCTTATATAAGTTTTAATATACCGTGAAGCTATTAATAGGCATTTCAGAGATAAGCATAAGTACTTAGATTAGCTCCTAGTATGTTTTTATTTCCGGTGGTGTCTAAAAGTAATGGTGTATCAGTGTATGTAAGCTTGCCATCTCTTAATTAAGTCTTTAAATATTAAATTACACAATTTACACCAGTAAATTTCATAGTAATAAATGTTCATGTCTTGTTTAACTGTCATGATGACAGTAATTGATCAATGCTCCACTGAACTAAATATCCTCATTCTTTAATAACAAGAGCTTCGCATACTCAACAACAACAATAAATATTAATGAAACCCATAAAAATCGTATAATTTATTATTGTGACTATGCAATAAAAACTTACACCAAAAATAAAACCTCTCCTCGATCACCCTAGTTTATGATCAGTCATAAAGTGAGAAAAATAATTCTCAACTTAATAGTTAGCAAAACCTGAATCAGGAGTTACAACCAGTCATGAATCAAATACTCAATAGTGATTATCAGCCTATATTTAAATTTCAAAATCTTCCCATCAATTAGGGGTTAAACAATGAATGACAGCATGCTAAGAACAGAAAAGCCCTACATTAAAAGATTACTAACAGAATCTTTCTCTATGAATATATATCCTCATCATGCACTAACTAGCTTTATCACCAGCTGCCAATTTTATTCTCTGTTGATGTTCAGCAACTTTATAATCTACCACTTCACGGAACAAGCTTGGGTCAAGCACACAGTCATCGCTTCCGTACACAGCAGCTTGGACACTAGCCATCAGTTTCGCTATTTCCCTTCCGGAAAATCCATCGGTCTTAGCTGCCGCTTCTTTTATGATATCATCGGTCAATCCCTTAATCTCTATCTTTTGTGGGTTTGCTTTGAAAAATAAACCGGATTTTTGGGATCCAGCTTGAGCTATGTATTTGTCCAGGTAGAGCTTAAGAAGTTTAAAACGTTCCTCTTCTCCGGGTAAGGGAAATTCTAGCACCTCATCAATACGGTCTGCAACAGCTGAATCTAGGTCGCCGGGACGATTTGTCGCAAGGGCAAGGACTATGTCTTCAGACTGGTCACCGGTGCGGAAGAGAAGGGCATTTAGTGCACTTCTCTGTGCTTCACTCATATATGTCTTGTTCCGCCTGAAAAATTCAATCAATTCACTCAGATAATTCTCAAAGAATGTTAGTTTCAATAACAATGCAAATTTTGCACACTCTTTGGAGTGTTTAAAAGAAGTAACGAAACATGCTCCGAAGTCATGTGCATGCTGGAATCTAGCAGATTATAATCATTTAATGTTGCCACAGGCAAAGAGAAGGATAATATAAGAAAAATCATGGAATGGAAGAAGCATTCCTTACTCGCACAGAAATGCATCCGCTTCATCAATGAAAAGCAGTAAACCCCTATTTGACTTTTTGGCCCAATCAAACAATTGGTGTATCTTTGTTACAGCTTGCGATCCCAGTGGAGCAACATCCCCTCCAGTCATCAATGCATAATCCAATCCCTGAATTAAATTGAAAACAAAAATCAGAAAAAATAACAACTTATCTAAAAGGAAAGAAAACCAGTTTAAAAAATTATGAGCACATAAGGTCAAATGTTCAGGATATACTTTGATTATTGTAAAAACATAAAGAACCAGAAGCATGGTGCTGAATATTCACTTGTAGCTAGTATCTACTAAATTTCACAGAAACAAGGACCTGGAATTGAGTTAAGAAAGACAACAACCATGGACTATCAACTTTTTAAATCCTATTTTTGCTTATATTTCATTCAAGAGGGAGTAGATCATTATGGCATCATTTGATTTTTGCTTATATTTCATTCTAGAGGGAGTATCAAATAACATATCTCTATCCAGCTCATTAATCTTTAGGTCTTCTTCCTTAATAGTTTCTTTTAGAGATTTAGAAAGCCAGGTGAAAAATATATTTGCAGAGCCATTTAGAAAGTTATTGTCAGCAAAAAAAGTTTAAAAGGAAAATGGGAAAAATCTGATAAATGAGGAGATAATTTTGCTAATATGCCGAGGACTTCCACTTGAAACAAATGCTTACTAATGAAACAAAATAAGGTAGATGCTTTGAAACAATTGAAAATCATTAAACCAGAACAACAAGACCAATAGTTAAGTACAAAATCATACGGATTTACGAGCCAACTCTCTGGCAGCCATTGTCTTTCCTGTTCCTGGAGGGCCATAAAAAAGCATGTTTCTGAATGGAGCCTGATGTGCTTTTGTGTTCGCAGTTGCAGATGCCAGCTGCTCAATTCTTTTATTAAGAGAAGGATGCAAAATTACATCGCCAAAACCCTTTCCATTTTTTGAAGCAGAATCTAGATCACTACGTCGAGAAAGGGTGCTCTTGGCTCGAGAAAACATGCCAGACCAGGGGTATTTCCCTCTGGAGGACTCTCGGATCAATGATGGTTGTCCCAATATTCTATCAACATATCCCCAAATAACCCGTGCGCCTTCCCTACATTACGTTCAATGTGAATATAAATTATGCATAGCATGCAAATATGGCACTGAAATAAGGAATAGTCTGATAAATAGAGGTAAAAACTTAAAATTGTATTATCTCTAATAATGGACTAGGCCAGGCAATATAACACCCAGTTATTTGTTTGCCCTCCTTTCTCATTTTTAGTAGCTCATTCAAACTATCTGGACACTTTATACCTTGTTGTGTAGACTCCCGCTGCCAGTGCAGTCACTCCACCAACGGCTACAACCAACTTATTTCGATCTGTTAGAATGGTTCTTATACCCCCTGAAAAAGATAGCTTGAATTTTCAAATTTGGGGACTGGTTAGGAGTTGGTCTAACCCAGCCAAGCAAAAATACTGATTAAGCTACAATGCATCACGTAATGGGTACCAATAAATAACAAGGAAAAAGGTAAACAATAATACAACTCACAAACTACAATTATGCCGACTAATGATTAAACAACATGGTGAAAGTAAAAATGATAAAATACCATTACCACAAATATCTACGTGAAATTTCATTTTAAAAGTAAAAGCATATATACATAATGTTGTAGTACATACACTCAAGTCCACAAATACTAATTGCATAATATATAGTGTGCATCTGGTAAAAATGTACCTCCAATATGGTCAAAGGTAGTATTTATGATAGAAATCCATTTTTCTTGCTCTGCATTAGCACGTTCAATTAGTATTCGCCTGTTAATCTCTTCAGATAGCTTTGCTTCGTGCGCTCTCCCTTCAGCTTCTGCCATAGTACTTATTCTGATTGTTTCACGTTCTATCTCAGCCTTTTCCCTCTCAGTTTGCCTTCGTTGTTCTTGAATTTGTTCTTCTGTTGCACGTCGAGCTTGCTCCTGTCTGATTGATGATTCTTCTTGCAATTTTACTAGCTCTTGGTTCCTTACTCTATGGTACTCATGTTCGGCCTGACAACCATATGCAAGAATAAGAAACGACTCAATAGATGACAAAAAAAACTCCCAACTTATAAAAGGTTTAATTTAATGTATTACCTGCATCCTCTTCCTTGCCAACTCATCCTCATATTTATCCATCTGGGACTTTGTTTGCGCCTTCATCTGGGCCAGCTTTTTTTCTTCTTCATATAAAAACCTTTGTCTTTCCTGTCAGGCAAAGTGGCAAACTAATTGATAAGCCGGAAAAACAAAACACAAGACACAGAACAGGAGCAGACAAGGTTTCACTTTCACACAAATATTCAGTTGTTTAAGGCCATACTTTCAACGAAATAAACTTATTTCATCATGAAGCTAAAACTTCCACGACAATGGATATGATTTATTATGCTATCAGACAACATCAACTTACAATAATAAAAATCGATAGGCAGTACCGAAAGGTGTAATCCCCTGAACATTGCTATTGGTGTTCTAGAGGTTTCCAGATAGAGTTAGTCTTCTGTAACTACTAATACATTAAGGCTGTTAGCAGTAAGCTAGCTAGAGAGTAATTCTAAAATTAATGTTATATGAATACTTGTATTTGCGCTTCTGAGGTCAGTTAATAAAGATAGAAAACTAGATATGAAGCATATACACAGACAAGTACACCTGCACAAGACCTGTTGATAATGTCCAAAATATAGGACATGCAACACAAATATGTTGTACAACTAAAAAATCATTATATAATTTTAGATAAAATTAAATGACATCATCATTTATAAAATATTTAAATTTAGAATCACGGTTTATACATTCATTATCATCTCAAGAAAAGATAACTTGTTAAGTATTATTACACTTAACCTATGATAACGACTCTCACATAACATTACTGAGATACATCATTGTACAATTTGAACATTTTTGTTTCTTAACAACAACAAAAAAAACTACAACAAGATGACGAACTATTGGAATGTCTTTCACCATCAATCCAGCCATCTAATACCAAATATCTAAAAATGATCTAATCAATTCAAGCCAACAAACTGAGCCAAAATAATTTATAGTTTCCAACAATAGAATAGAGTGTCGCACTCATGTCATATAAGTGTTCAAGTATCCAACACATGTCGAACAAATGAAAACACCTTCAAGCTATAGTACTTGTGCTCTGTGTCACACTGACACTTCAGGTTGAAGAATTGCCCTGTGTCTGACACATATAGTTACATATTTACAGTCAATCACTACTATTTGCTTAAATTATTACTGGTGCCTATGTGCTCTATGTCACACCGACACTTCAGATTGAAGAAATTTCCAGACAAATGTAGTTACATACTTACATTCAACTAATTATATTTTCTCAAACTATTATTGGTGTCTATGTTTCATTGTCAAAAGCATGTTTGGTGTCTATGTCAATCTCTCTCAGTTTTTAATTACATAGCTTGAGCTACAAATAGTTGTCTCTCAAATTTTCTCTTTTCTAAACCAAACTTGACTAAAAATATTCTCAACCAAAATATGAACATTCGCAACCAAAACGCATATGTGATGTCCAACGCATGTAGTTACATTCAATCACTTGGATTATCTCAAATTATGACTCGTGTCATCTCTATGTGTCAGTGTCAACGATGTGTACGGTGTTCATAATGGTGTCGATGTTTCATAACTTGCTCTACATAATTTTTCTCTTAAATTCTCTCTTCTCTAAAAACAAACTTGACTAAAAATGAACACTCCCAACCAAAATGTGTATGATAATGAATACTAAATAAACTATACTACAACAACAACAAGCCTTATCCTATTGAGTAGGGTTGGCTACATGGATCAAATGACGTCATAATGTTCTATCATATAGCATATCTATTTCCAAATCATTAATCTTTACGTCTTTCCTAATAGATTAGCATCTCTTATAGTTTTTCTAGGTCTCCCCCTGCCTCTAGCAATTTGATTTACTCTCCTTACTACACAAGAATACTAAATAAAGTACAATTAATAAAATATAAAAGAACTTAAAAAAACAAAAATATGATAACTTGAACTAAACATACAGTCTCTTGTTGTGCTTTCATTTGATGAAACTCTGCAACTTTAGCAGCAAACTCAACTTGCTTAGTCTCCTCTTGTTTCTTCAAAATTTCAAACACCTTAAAAAATAGAGAAACAAATATAAAATACACCTAACACGATACAAAAGAATTAAAAAAAAAAAAAAAAAAGAAAAGA
>JBBPBT010001302.1:708144-721134 GCA_037974875.1 Cicer bijugum | reverse complement strand
ATTATATTAAACAAATAAAATACTTAAAATTATATTTTAAAATAAATTTTTATTTAAAGTTTTATTTTTTAAATTATTTTTAAAAAATGTTATAACAAAAATATAAAATGCTATAAAAATATATATTTTTTAAAAATCTTAAACAATAAGGCTCATTAACTATTGTATTCAATTCACTCTTTAATCAAAGTTAAGTTAACAACATTAACTCATTCAAAAAAATTTTTCCACTATTGTAAAACCAAAAGCTTGTATATGCCAAATTGAGTATGGATTTGCAATGAGTTTGACAAAATTATAATGACATCTTAATTTTCTTGAACTCTAAAATGCAGTTTTACCTAAATTAAATGCAATTTGATCAAACTCAAGCTAATCCAAACATTTGCTTCATCTATGATATCTCCAACCTATGCAAACCAAAGATGACACCTCAACATGATTGTCAACACCTAGTTTTATCTAGTCATAAACCATTTTCTATGCTAGCTTTAGACAACCCAATCGTAATACCAAACATGTGGATAACATTGTACGTTTTTGCCAAGTGCAAACAGTCCATAGTGTGTATTAGACCATAGTATAAAAAGATATGAAATTCGGATACCAACACTCACACATCATTAACACGTCAACACCAACAAAATATCGGTGTCAGATAACAACACATGTTCGATATCAGTATACACCTTCAATCGGAGATGTCAGTGCTACATAGATAAAAGGAATTTCCAAACACTGACCCTTCCATGTCATATCTTTTTTCATTCCATCCACATTGACATCCATGTCCATAAAAACTAAAGCAACGGGTATTTTGCTACTTCATCGTATATTGCCAAATATATTTTGAAATCTGCCTGTATCACTTCCTGGCTATAATTTCATCTCATAAACTGAGAAATAACACAATACTATTTAAAACAAACATATATTTTAATCCTTAAAATCTGTTTGCATATCACTGACTAATCCAAAAAGATATTAACCTCTCTCTATAAAGATTAATAATCATGCAAAGGGTTCCATGTTCAACAACATAATCTGATATAGTAAATAGCATAGTAAAAAAGACTCTAAAATAAAGACAAGACAGATTCAATCAAGTACATGGCATATTGTCCACTAAACCTACCACGATAATTACTCATTAAATACATAATTACCGGTTACCCATTGTGATTTTTACGACGATGTAGATTCGGCCATTTTGTTCACATCCTCCAAAAGACTTTTTACATTGATCTCCAACTTCGTCTTGAACTCAGGTGATTTTTCGTCGGATGATTCGAGCATTGAGACCAGACCTTGAAGTTTTCCTTTTATGAAGTTCAGTTTAGTTTTCTCGCTACCCTGTGACGGTGAAACCGATGGTGTGGTCGGAGTCTCGCTTTTCTGCTTGTTGTATTGTAAAGCTTTGGACTTTGATCTTTCACTGTGTTCTCCTACAGACTTGGATCCATCGGAAGACGCGTACTGGAGCTGAAAAGTAACTTCTGAAGATTCAAAAGGGTTTTTGTTTTGAGAATGGTTCAATGCCTTTTCGGCATCATGGGTTCTTAGGAAGGAAACTCGAGCGGTGTAATTAGTACGGAACATATCGGTTTCTAATTCGTTCAGAGCTCCGAACTTACTATACATTGTGATGAGATCAGATTTCGAAGGTAGGGTTGATCCTGGCCAAAATGACACGAAGAGCACGGCTGCCGAAGATTTCTCATCAGTCCCCTTTTCACCAGTCTTGGTTTCAGAAGCTCTCGTCGATTTTTGGACGCCTGTAGTTTTCTTCTCCTTTCTTCTCTTGATTGGCGCAGAATCTTCATCAGGTGATACATGATCAGATTGATTTTGATCTTTCCCCAGCATCTCAAGTTCAGATTTGGATTCTGGCTTCTTTCTCTTCCTCCCCGGTAAAACTTTCTTGTATGCTTTGTATAACGATCCTTCGCGATATAATGAACTTCTCATGACCAAAATAAAGTCCACAAATCTATCGAAAGAAGCACCTTCCCTAGAGATTTGTGGACTAATAGCGACACTGCGAAGTTTAGACAGAATTTTGGCCGAAGAAACCTTGACTTTCTCTGGATCAATAGCCTTTTCCTCATCATCTTGTGTTTGGTGATTCGAACTATCAGAAAGTTTTGACTCTATTAATGCCATACTGTTACACTTTGAAATCGGAGAAGAAAGCCGGACAGCATCCCTAGCTTTTGTTCCTTTACTTCCCTTCACAAGCTCCCTGATTGAAGTAGTGAAGGGAGGAGACAAATACTTGCTTTTCTTCCTTTCCCTCGACAAAAAACCCTTCTCATTTTCTTCTTTAGACTTCCCTTCATCATTTTTTTCTTCTTTGCTTCCATTGACAACGCTTTCATTGCCGAAAGCTTCTTTTTTCTTGTTCGAATGCAGCGATTGTACCTTGTCACTGTTTTTCTTGTCCCCACGGCCTTCTTTTCCAGAACCTGCAGAGTTTCCATAGGTATCTATAACAAACTCTTTTCTCTTCCGAACTGGTTTAGATGTCGCAACATCCTCGCTATCTTTTCTCTTCTTTCTACCTCGTGACGCAATTGCATCGAGAACTTCATCACTTGCATCCTCTTCTCTATTTTTTGTATGAACATCTTTATCTTTATCCTCCCACATAATGTCAGCAATGCTTTTCTGCTTTCTTCTACGGTTCGATCTACTTCCCGAAATCTCCGGAGAATGACACGGTTCGCCAGATTTTGGACTCAACGGCAGCATAGAGTAGTCCTCTTCAAATGGCCCTTGAAACTGTGCTTCCACTGCAGTTTCAACATCAACTGTGTCATCCTTATCTTCAAGTCCGGAAACCCGCTTGGGATCCTCGTAAACAGGTAACTTATATCCTCCTCTCAACAGAAAAAAAGCCGAAAGCCGTGCCTTCAAAAATTCCAGCTCAAGAACACTACCAACATCGACGATTTCAGCAATTTGTTTCATTTGAGAAAGTAGTTCAGCTGGTTCAACTGTAACAGACGAAAGTCTCTCTATGCCACTTTCCGGCACAAGAACTCCTTCCTTGATTCCTGAATTTTTTGCCGAGAGTGTAACAAACTCAGACATAGTTTTCTCCGCAGCAAACGAACGACTCATCTTCATAATCAGAATCTTTCGAACCTCGTTCACGGCTTCTTGCACTGCATTTGTAAAACCTTTGGAACAACTCTGTCTCACCATATCATCAAAATTGTCCTTAAAGGGCTTCAATTGGGAGGGATGACACCAAGCAAATGTTCCATCACCAAAGTAAGCCACTAAGAGTCGATTCTTTTGTTTCACCTTCAAAGCAAAATCAGACGCATCAGACGCTTCGTAAACTCGGCCTGGCCACCAAGGATGACTCTTAATTTTACCCCAAACAAAATCACCAACAGAAAAACCGTAACTTTCATCGATCAAATCCTCCACAATCAAATCCTCCATTTCAACATCATTGTTCTCACTTATCTCCACAATCGGAACCTCAATAGTCGCAATTTTTCCATCACAATTTTCTCCTTTTTCCCCTTCATCACTTTCCTTCACATTCTCGTCTTTTCTCTCTTCACCATCAACAACAACCACACCATCACCACTCAAAACAGAAACTTCTTCTACCTTTTCCTCACTTGTCTCCACTATTGGAACTTCAATAGTCACAATTTTCACATCACAATTTTCATCTCTTTCTCTCTCATTTTCCTTCACATTCCCATCTTTTCTCTCTTCAGCATCAACAACTACCACACCATCACCATTCAAAACAGCATCTTCTTCTACTCTCCCCTCACAATCCAACTTCTCACAAACAATGCTCCCATCATTTCCTTGATAATCATTTTCCCTCAAAACCGAAACCTCGGCCTCGAAAACACTGCTCTTAACTTCAACAACACCATCATCACACAAACTTTTCACTCCAACACCATTCTCATCAACCTTACAACATTCATCATCTTCAACACTTTTCAAACTTCCAAAACCTTTTTTCACCTCATTCTTCTCCTCTTCTGAACCTTGAACCTTGAAATTTTCTTCTAAAGTAGAAGAAACCCCACATGGTTCCTTGATTTGAGTTTCAATCATACCCATCAAAAAAGAACAAAACTTTCCTCGTACAAATCAACCTAATCTAAAAAAACACAAACAAAAAAACATGTCAAAAAATAAAAATAAAAAATAAAAAAACAAATTTCTAGGGCTTTTTGTTACATTACATGAAATGGAACAACAACACAAAAATTGAAACTTAGAACATTACCCACTAATGGAAAATTTTAATAAATTAAATTAAACCACAAACACAAAAAAAAAGTAAAAAAAAAAAATCCACAGCATATCAAGATTTTATTAGTTTACATAAAGAATCGAGTGAATACATTAAATGAAAAGAAAAAAAAATTAATGATAGTAAAAATGAAAAATAAAAATGGTACCTGAAGGATGAAAAATAGTGTAGTAGCTGGAGAATATTTTTTTTATTTAGGATGTTAAATTTGAAACGATTGTTGAAAGCATTGAAGTGAGAATATGATAGTAGAAGAAAAAAGATGAAGAAGAATGTGATTCTTTGGTTATAAAGATGGTATATTTTTAATATTATTATTCAAATTTAAAATAAATAATATTATAGTAATAGAGAATAGTACGATAAGTTATATCCAAAAAAATAAAATAAAAAAAAAAGGACAGTGAGAGATTATAGTAGAATGTGGTTTTTGAAAATATCGAAAGTTCCCGAGATGATGACAAGTTTCGTTTCATTTTCTCTCGGTACTTATTATTATTGTTGTTGTTGACTTGTTGTTGGGAAGTTATTAATAAAAAATATCAATTTGTTTAACTATCTAAAAGAGTAAACATTTAATTAGTCAAGAAGAATAAATTTGTAAATAAAATAGATTAATAAAAAAATTATTAGAAAAAATGACATACCAAAACATATATTTTCTTACATAACTATAATCATATTTAGAAAACCAATTATTTAGTTAAATAAAGAATTATAAAATTGTATGTAATCTAAAAAGATAAATGGTAAAATTATAAATAAATTAGTTTAAAAGAAGAATAAATTACATTAAAATTATATATTTATTGTTGGTGTTAAATTGTTAATTATATAATATTAAAAAAAACTTGATAATTTGAAGTCCAAACATAAAGTAAATAGGATATAACCAACGATTGTTCTGATAAAATTTTATTTAAATTCTTCTACTAAAATTAGTTATTTTTTTTTATAAAAGTATATACTTCTATTTTTATTATTATGGTACTTGTATGAAAATTAAAATAATAGTAGAATAGGAGATATTTATGTTTGATTGGAGTGTTGAGGAGGCATGAATTACAGACTCGCGAGATAATATAGTATGGTACGTAAATGCACTCTGCAACGCTTCAATTCATGCTACCTTTTCATCAAGGATAGGGATATTCAAAATAAATTAATATAATAAATTATATGTGCTTGCTCATAAATAACAGTATCTAATAACAAATTAGTAAATACATACTTCCTCCTATGATAAATGTTTTTTAAAGGTTTTTGCAATTATGTTAACAACGTAATAATTACATGAATAATAAAGGTAATTTTTTTAAATTATTTAACTTAATTAATAGTTATTTTTTCTTTTATTAATATAAAATATAATAGTATTTTAAAACTTGTTAATTGTAATAATCGAAAAGTATTTTAATAAAAGTTATTAAAAAATATTTTTTATTTTAAATTTTTTATTAAAATGATATTTATTATGATATAGAGTGAATATGTTATAAATTTTTGACTTAATTGCAGTTTTGGTCTCTTATTTTAGTTGAATCGTAAAAGTAGTCCCCCCATTTTATTTCTCTCTAGTTTTAGTCCCCAAACAGAATTTTAATCCAAAATTTCATTTTTTTAATATTTATTTAAGTCACACAATGCCTCAAAATCTCATTTTTAACAATTGTACCTGAAATATATAATCATAAATGTTGTAATACGACTTTAAAAAAAAATGAAATTTCATCAAATTTTGGACAAAAATTAAATTTGAGGACCAAAATTGGGGAGAAACAAAATGGGAGACTACTTTCGCGATTCAGCTAAAATAGAGGACCAAAACTGCAATTAAGCCTAATTTTTTTTGTTTGTGTGTTAATGTTTTTATGTATTAGTATTTTTTTTGTTCACATAAAATGGAGAATTAAATTATAACAAAATAAATATAATATTTATACATAAATAATATTTTTTTTATTCAAAGATAATATATATATATATATATATATATATATATATTGACTAATATTCACATATACTTAAAAGTGAGTTAAATATTTATTATGTGGATATCTACACAAATATAAATAGGATATATGTATTATTTTTATGTAATGGATAATGTAGCATATGAATATTATTTTAACAATGACTCAAATTATTTATAGTCTTTCGACGAGAATCTTAGTTCTCTCATTCATAGTAATGACCATTTTAAAAAGAAAATGATTATAAGTAACTAATAATAAAAATGTATGATCCGATAAAAAAATTCAATAAACATGGTTCAATAACCTGATATAAATCTACTTGTATGACCCGTTTTACTTGCAACCGGTTCAAATAAGGTGAAATTGGATCAGGATATGAGAAGTTGGTTTTGGTTGGATTGGAAAATTTAAGCCTAAAACCAGTCATGATCAAACCTACTTTTCATCCCCACTATTTTTATTTAAAAAATATAATTAATTGAATTGAACATCCCCACCATTACGCATGCTACTTCTCGGTTCTCACACAAAAGAAATATTGTTTGCTACTTACTATTAATTAGAAAATCTCGTTTAGGTGTCTAAAATTATAAGATCTTTGATATTATTTTCAAAATTTAGAAATCAACAAAAAGTGTTTGAATTATAATTATTATCGGTGATGTTAATCAATAACATTTCATAGATTTCATTTTGAGTTATAATTGTTCGACTTAATTCAATATTTAGTCTCTATATTCTCTTATTTTAAAATTCAATTTTTTATCTTTTAACTATCATAAATATAAATCTATAAAAAATTTAAATGAATGTATACATTGGAAGTGTAATATTAAATACCTCCAATAGGTTTGAACTCATGTAACCAATTCCTTCCATTGTGTTACAAACAAATTCTCATTTCAACCTACTATTCCATTACTACTTGTAATTTTGATAGTCATCTATCATTTCCCACTTTTAAAAAAAAAAAATCTCATTTCATTTAGCATTTATCAGAAATTTTGCCAAATTACAGTCCCAGCACACCATCGAATAGAAGCTCTAGAGCTTCTATAAATCACATTCAAATTGTATATGGATGCAATAAAATGATTGTAAATGTGAAAACAAATATGAGCGCATGGTGAATAACCTTTTGAGGGACAGTGATGATGATTTTGCTAATTTGTCTATTTGAAACAAAGCTACATTGAACTACATCGAACTAAGTCTCCATTTTTGGTTGCAATCTCTAAACAAAAACTTTTAATGAGAGTTTTGTTAACAGCAGCCACTTTATTTGCTATATGTCTTTAATCATAATTTTACATAACTCTAACCTAAACTGTTCCTCATACAAAAACACCTTGTAATTCGTAACAGATAGTAAATCACAATGCAATATTAATTTTGTTTCAGTTTGACCCTTTGAAATAGGTTGTGATGCAATGCAATCATGGGTACAAAATCTTATCCAAACAGAGGCCAACATTATGGTTATTACTAATTAAGGTACAAATCAAGATAAGATATGTAGTATTAAATAAATGTTTATCAAAAGTAAGAAACAAATATAAATTTAGAACGACCAATAAAGAAAAGATGGATTTTTCCTACTATCCAAAGTCCAAACAATACTAACTTCATTATAATTTCAATATTTCTTTTATCCATCCAAACTAAACCTAGCTAAAAAGATAATGCACAAATAAAAAATGATAAATGTAAAAACAAATTAAACAAAAAACACCTTGAATAAAATTATCACATCATTCAAATTCAAATGATTTGTTTATCATAATAAGTCCATTTTTTTCACTACAACAACACAGCAACTTGAAATCGAAACACGAAACTACACATCATTACTAAGAAATGAAATTACACAAAAATTAAAAATTGAAAATTTTCAATTTTGGGGAAAAATTGAAACTCAGAAACCCTAAACAATGGAAACTTTAGCACCTGCACCTTCAAGTTGTTTCTTAGCATCTTCAGCTTCATCTTTCGAAACACCTTCTTTGAATTTCTTCGGCAAACCTTCAATCAATTCCTTAGCTTCTTTCAACCCTAAACTCGTCAAACCCCTAACCGCTTTAATCGCTGCAATTCTCGAATTACTCGGAACTTCTTCAATCACGACATCGAATTCCGTCTTCTCTTCAACCACTACCTCCGCTTCAGCGGCGGCGGGAGCAGCGGCGACGGCGGCGGGAGCGAATGAAGCGGCGGTTACTCCTAATTTGTCTTGGAGGTAATCGACTAGGGTTTTGGCTTGTTCGAGTGTGAGGCCGGAAATCTCGTTTCCGAGTTTTTCGACTTGTTCGGAGACGGCGGTTATGCGGCGGAGACGGGTGGTGCGGTGGGAGAGAGATGTTGTTGGGAAATGGACGGTTGTGATTGGTTTTTGAAAATGCGTAGGATAAGAAGATGGTGTAGGACAAGAAAGTGTGACAGTTGAGATAGTTGTTAATGCTGTAGTTAGTGCCATTGTTGTTGTTGTGTTTTTTTGTTTTTGGTTGTGTTGGAATGAAAGATGAAGAGAAGAAGAAGAAGAAGATAATGAAAAAGGGATAAGAAAATGGATAAAAGACTGAAATGAAATGAAAGGCTTCAGAAGGTGGATTTAAAAACTAATAAATAAATTTGCAATATTTTCAAACAAAAAAAAATGTAAAAAGAAAATTACAAAAATAAATTGTTTAAAAAAATAAAAAAGGGGCATTCAGAGAATCGAACTCCGGACCTCTCGCACCCAAAGCGAGAATCATACCACTAGACCAAATGCCCAATTGTTAATACTTTCTTGACGATAGTATATAACAATAAAAGTGAGGTTGAAAAAATTAGTGTTTATTTTGGTGTTGGGATATGTTTTGTGTTTTTTAAACCCTAAAACTACTAGTTATTGGTGAAATAGATAAATGTTTGAGAAGTGTGATGATTATTATATGAAAACAGATGCATTGAAAGATGTTTCTTCTTAGAATAATGTAGGGTTTAAGTAATTTGTTTAATAGGTGATTCAAACTAATAGAATTTGTATTTTTATTTGAATTTGTTTAAATTTGAGTACGTTTGAATTAATCTTTTTAAATTCGAAGTAGTTTGGTTTGGGTGCAAGTTTTATGTTTTTAGTTCATGAATATGCAAATTGGATTCATTGAAAAAGTTGTGATTTTGTATTTATTAATATCATTAAATAAGGGTTTTATGTGTTTGTGTAAAAGTGTTTTAATTTAATTAAAGTGTTAAAATTTTAAGTTATATAATTTAGTATAAAGTGTTTGAAATTTTATGAAATGTAATGTAATTTTATTACATAGTTTTTAAAAATATCTCAATTTTAGTCAACATTAATCCAATCCATAAACACTCATGGAGCTATTAGTATTAATTATGTGTTTACTACTACTAATAATATATATGTCTGAAAATTGATAGCATACTCGGTACAATGTACAAGTGTTCTTTTTTACTTTTTTTGTCAATTACACTTAAAACATATTTAGATAATTTATAGTTTTTTAATGACAAATTAAAAATTTATTGTATTTTTAGTCAACTAAGATAAAATTAGAAGGTATATTAAATAATTTATTATCCCACAAAAGTAATTCAATTAGTGAATTAACAAATATTAAAGAAGATTCGACCAAAATATCTCATATTTAATCTTAAAAACTAACACAATCTAACTAATTATTACTGATTAAAAAAAATAAATTATTATGAACCAAAAAGACTTCTATTTTTTTTTTCCTCAAAAAGACTTCTGCCTTGTTTGGGAAGCTTTATGGATTAGAGCTTTTCTAATTTATCGGGTCACATGAAGTCTATGGACCTTCAAAAAAGAAAATTTATTTTTGTACAAAATACAAAATCGAAAGACTTCTAAATTCTAAGGCCTGTTGAGTAAAAACAAAGTTCTAAGGCCTGTTACATATTTTTACCCCCTAATCCCCATACTCACCCCCATGTTTTTTTAACCTTTCGAATTTCTACTATATTTATATAAATGTTTGTTCTTTAAACAACTATGGTATTTCGACAAACAAAAAATATATCTAACCAAACGAAAAAAATATATACATATATTTTTCTCTTCTATTTTATTTCTCGTATTTTTCTCTCTTTTTTCCTTTTTTTTTATTTTATATATTTTACTTTTTTCTAGATTGAATTCGATTTTCTGATACATATTTCAATGACTTTTAAGTTCTTAAAAATTTCGATGGTTACAATCTTTCATATTGCTACAACCATTGAAGTTACCCAAAACTACCAAAGTTTTCAAAAAGAGAAACTACAACTTAAAAATAAAATAATATGTATCTTTTCAAATGACTCTATCCTCCTACTACAACTTAAACAAACTACAAAATCTACGAGGTACATGGAACTATCAAATTATAAAATATCTACTCCTACTTTAAATATAAGAAAAAATAAGTCAACAAAAATAATTGTATTTGATATGAATTTTTGATCAAATACTTTAATTTTTATTGATCAATTTTTCTTTTATATTAAAGATTAGAATAACTACTTTTAAATTGGCTAAATTAGAATTTCCATTTTGTTTGCTTTCGGTGGACATGACCATAGTATTAAAATTGAAGAGGGAAGTGGTTGTTGATTATAGCCCCGGGGCATGTTTTCGTTGGAGTGAGTTGTGAAACTAGTATGGAGTTTTTATATTTCAAAGCTTTCATGGAGTGTGTGTATATAACAAGTCTTTGGAGGATAATTTTATTTATTTATAGGTTCTTACGATTATAAAATTATAATTTTATTTATTTATTCTGATTCTCGTAATTTTTTTTATTTATTTAACATTTCTGTAAATATAATTTCATTTTAAAATAATATTTATATTTAATTTAAGTTATAAAAATTATAATACCATTAAAATATAACTAATTTAAACCTAAAATTAATCCAAAATATTTTAGTATTCTTCCTTAAAAAAAACTAAATCTTGTCTTCTACTTCATCATTTCAGTTCTTTTCCTCATCATGAATCTCATTCTTATCACCAACTTTCATTTATTTAAGATTTATCACCGTATTTAAATTTATCATTATCATAATCTTTTTATTCGTTTGGTGATACTTGTTAGTGACAAGTTCTAGAATTGACTCTAATTCAGAGTTTCATTTTTTGCGTGGAGATTAAGAAATTTTAGGGGAGTATATAGAAAATTTCAAAAGTGGGAGTAGAATTTAGTTGTAGAGGGAGGAAGGGAAAATAAAAAAGTCAAAGTCTTAGTTCTATACATAATAATGATAAGAGGTGATGAATGAATTTGTCACGGTGACAAGGCCGGACCTTTAATCAAATTTATTATATTTTTTTAGATTTTTTTTATTTTATCAAATTTAACGTGAAAAATGTTATAACGGGAACATGACTGAAATGATGAATAAGAAGATGTAATTTAGGTTTTTTAAGGTAATAAAATTGTGCATTTTGGAGTTAATTTTATGTTTAAAAAATATTACAATTTAATATTATATATATATATATATTTGTTAAAAAATAGTTATATTTTACTGTGTTATAATTTTTGTAATAGAAATTGAATAAAAAAATTATTTTAAATAAAACTATATTTACAGATATGTTAATAAAAAAAATATTATAATTGTAAAGAATAAAGACTTATTTAAATTTAGTATATTTATCATTTTATCTTTAAAAAAAAAAGGAATATTTTAAAAAGAGTATCATGTAATATTAAGTCATTATCCAAAACTTTGTTACATGTTAAGCCCATCATCTCTCTCCAATTGCATATGTGTTGTTGGAATCCAACTTTTAGTTCGTCTACAATAAACTTAGCGTTACCATGCATCTAGTAACTTTTTTGTTTTCTAAGGTATTCACCACATGCAACAACAAGATTAATTCCTTCAAGGATCTAAATTTTTATCTTAATCATATAAGTTAGTCAGAAATTGAATGCATAACCACATACTTAAGGCATCTTATAAGTTGCTTACAACACAAACTACACTTGTTTGATAGGAATTTGTAGTTGAGGGCTATTACACGCAAGTCTAGTACCTCTATTATTTTATTTTGATTATAAAGAAAAAACATTATGTCAAAATTCTGGTGGATTTGAATTTTTTTATCTAATAGTAAAAAAAAAATGAAATTAATGATTTATTATAAACTTCAATTCGATAGTATTTTTCTTTACATATCTTAAAGTATTTATTAGAAAATGGATGAACAACAAAAAAAATCTTTTCATTTTTGGACTATTTTGGCCCAATCATCCAATCCTTTTGATCTCTTAGGTCTTCTTGTTATTTATTTATTCATTTATGTATTTATTTATTTATTAAATCTTAGGCCTTCTTTTTAAGTTTAGATCTTTTTCTCATGTTAATAGAAAGCTTAATAGTGACCCATTTAGGTCCTAATCAAGTTTGGATAGAGGATTTTCTCCCTAATCTAAACTATTTTTGAAGATTCTCCTTTCAATTGATTTTTCATGAGATATTTTTCACCACCACCACAACAACAACAACAACAACAACAATAATAATAATAATAATAATAATAATAATAATAATAATAATAATAATAATAATAATAATAATAATAATAATAATGTAATTTGTAGCCACAATTACGAATTAAGAAAACCAAATTGTTACTTGACCTTGATTAGAGCATTGATGATTATACTAAAATTATAATTAATTTCGTCTCATTTAAAA
>JBBPBT010001302.1:686332-696527 GCA_037974875.1 Cicer bijugum | reverse complement strand
AGTAATGTCAGATAATTATATTAAATGTAATTTTATATCAATAATAAATTATAAAAAATGTACCTTAAATTGAATTGTGGAAGAAAAATTGTAAAGAAAAAAAATTAAAATTTTATACTTGAAAATATAGAGATTAAAATTATGTTTCGGTTGAAACTTAGAAAATGATATTTATTGTTTTATTTTTTATTTTTAAGGAAGTGTGGAAGTCGGAAAGTCAACTAGAAAATAAAGGATTGTCGCATTATAAGATAATCAATAGGATTTTTTTTTTTATTTTAATAAATAAATAGAAAAAGTACAACAACATTATACGTGGCTCTAAATAAGAGAAAAGATATCACTTTGGGTCTATACTAGAATAAGTACATAATTCAATTAGTTAAAGAGACTTATTCCTAACTTCAACCAAGTGTTAGCCACTCATTATCTTATCAAATAAATATATGTCTTCTTCCTTAATTTTCATACCTATAAGCTAAGCAAGTTTCAGTTGAGACACCAAGTAAAGTTACATAAAAGCATTACTACTTTTGGAATCCATGTTATGGGTCTTCATATTTTTAGTGATGTTCACCCCTTCATGATATGATTCTTCAACCCACTCCACTTTCATACCACGTCATTCTATTCTTTTATCCATTTACTAACCTCTCATTTCAATTATAACAACAAAAATATTATGATTTTTTATTATTATATTTATGTTTTAAATTATTTTTTATCTATATTAAAATATTTATCTTTTTAAAGTTAGTAGATTTATTCAATATTTCATATTTTCCTTTAAAATTATATTTATAAAAACATTCAAAAAATGATGGTAATGATTAAGTTTAATAGTTTTGATGTTTTTCTCTTCTTCTTATAATTGAGAGTTATTATTATATAATATATATATATATATATATAATATTTTTCTCTTCTTCTTATAATTAGTACTATTATCTCTAAATGTCTTTTAATTATTTTGCATTTTATTCTCATACAATAAATTCTATTAAGAGTAATTTAGACAATTCAATTAATTATTTATGTCACCGCCGCACTATCACACTCCTATTTAAAATAACTTTCTCTTTTGAATTTTTGGAAATTCACTAACCATCCTCATATAGTTGGCTTGTGCCTCACCACATCACTTGAATGTTGAATTTTATGGATTAATCTTAATCTATAATTAAATTATAGATAAATTATTCTTATATTTTATTTAGAAAATTAATTAATCTTATATCAACGATTTACGTTGCATTTTAATATTTAAATAGTGATTATTCTATCAAGAAATATTTTATGAATTGGTCTTTGATAAATTGAAAGATAAAGTAAAATACTATTTTATTATATTCATTGAATGTGTCATCCATCTAGATATTCTATGCCTTTTAAAAAAAAGATCCATAAACTTTCTTACTAATTTTTGCTAACAACAAATTATCAAAAAAATTCTAAAAATGGTTTGCTTTCCATAGAGGTCCATACATGGCGTTAAATGTCTCAAAGAATCCCTTTTTTTAATATGTAACCTATGATTCTTATCCATTGAAATTTAAAAGGCATATAAATCAAAATAATTTGATTCAAATAATTAATAAATTTTCTTTAGGATGAATCATTAAAAAAAAAATAATTTAAATTTTAACAGATAATTTTTAATCAGACTTTAATTATTTTTTTATTCAATTAAATTATTGTGAGCTCTTTTCCACTTGGCATAATCTTAAGTCCAGCAAAGCAACAGTATATAATAATAGAAGAGACCATAACACGATTCCTTAACATAGAAATGTTATTGTTTACTTTCTAATGCTTAAAGTTAAAGCATAAGATAACATGGGATTAGTGGCTATAAAAACTAGTTTGATTGGGGACCTATAAATATAGGAAATTAATTCACAGCCATGTGAACATAACTAATTAGAGATTACACTCATTTAAGGGATACAACCCTTAAATAGAGGTTTTTTGTCCCTACCACATACATCTTTTGTGGTTAACAGGGTGTCGCATTTGTCACCAATAATATTAATACGTGTCGAATGGGTATAATGTAACAACAAATGTCATTTATTCGATGTGTTTTTGGATTTATTTATTTTGTCTATGTCGGAAAAGGATTGATTTTTTTTTTTTTTTTTAATTTGGAATTATATATTATATTGGTTTAGTTAACTAGTACGAATTTGTACTGACGATTTTGAAACTGAAAATGAAATTGAACTAATTTGAAGGTGGGGATTAATTAGGGTAAATAATTAGGATGATATATTGTGGTTTATTAAATTTGGATTCATTACAACCCTTAATGTTTATGATATTTTGAAAAGAAAAAGTGAATTGTGTGCTTAAAGTTAAATTAGGAGTTATAGATTAGGTATAGTTACGTGACTTTTATGTTAATAATTTGTATTGTTAATATTATTAATATTTTAAATGGACTTAGATCACTTGTAATAAAATGTATTAAAATATTTTAATCATTAATATGAGAATAGACAACTTAAATTCACAAACAAAGCTAATTTCAAATCAACTGATCGAGATCGGTAATTGTATGATATAGTTATTCCATCAAATTCAATTTTGTGTTTGAAAATCTAGTTTTTTTTTTTTTAAATGACCAAGTTAGTGTTAAAGTGTTCTTAGTAGTCGATTATAAAATGGTCTTAATAAAAAACTTATAAAATTATTTAGTAATAGTATAAGAATGAGTTTTAGTAATTTTATTGATGAGTGAGAAATGGTTAGAATATTTAATAATCAAGAGGGGTTTACTTACCCTTTACACGTTGTGGTGTCTTTTGATGTGGGGTGCATATATATATGTGACATGATCTATCATATGGTTTTAGTATTATTTATTATCTAAGCATATGGTTGTTTTTTTTCCTGTTTGCTATCTTACAAGTGAAATCTTGGTTTTTTAGTTGAGATTCAATGTAATGCGAATGTGTTCCTTTTTAAGCTATGAATTGTCCATGTGAGATAGTTTGGGAAGAGACAGTATGGGAAGAAGTATTTTTATTATTTAGTTAAAAATATTATTTTTTATATACTACACTAGTCACAAATCACATTCACTTATATGTGTGATAATAGAAGTAGGTATAGTTAGAGTAAAATATTTTCAATAATATAATAATTATGATTGATTGATAGAGTAAATTTTTTTAGTTAATATATTTCAATTTATTATATTTGAAATTTTAATATAATATCTAATTTCATATATACAAATTATAGAGTGTCTTAAACTGATTTAAAAAGATAATCATAATTTATATTTACGAAATAAGATTAGAGATTTCTCAATCAACATGTTAGCAGTAAAACGGTCTAATGCAATATTCATAAAAGAAAATAATTATATTGCATTAAAGAATAAAATAATTGGTTTAATTATTTATATTTTATTTATTTAATTAAAGACCAATCCATAAAATTCAATATAACTATATTGTTATTGAGTATTCCATATAACTATATTGTTGTTGAGTGCATGCTTGATTGTGGTAGTTGAAAAAATAATATTTGAGTTATTACCATATATACTTGAGTTGTGTACAACGTGGGAACCAAAGGAAAGTTATGCCAAAAATATTTCAGATAGAAGATGTACTACTCAAGTCTTGATTAAGTGAAAATAATTAATTTTGCATTCTTAAAAAATTTAGTTAAATGTCGTTAATCTTTGTGTCACTAGTTAGGATTTGAAACTCCATTTGTCTTTTTGTATAAAAAACATAATTGTATTCTTAAAAGTGCACTTCATAAAAACTTATTCTATATCATTAAAAAAAAAAAAGAAACTTATTCTATAAAAATAAAATATTTAAGTTGTAAATATTAACTAATAAAGAAACTTGTTTCTTCTACAATATGATAAATTCATACCAAGTATATGAGATCTTATCACATGTGTATACATTTTTTCAACTTCATTATCTTTATTGAGCTCATCTATCTGATTTCATCGATGACCTTTTGTATTAGTAGTGTGTATGTATTTTGTTTGAAGGTAGCATAATACCTTATGATATATGTGGAATGTTTAAGTTTTATTTCTTTCAATAGCTCAGCTGGTTTGAATTATAAATTATGGATTAGAAGTGTTTAAGAGTAAAAGAACTAGAGTTTAAACTCTGACAAAGGCGAAAACACCACTAATATAACAACTAATATACATCTGTTGATCCAAAAACAACATCAAACTAGTTTTTTAAACTGAAGCTGTTGTTGCTTTTAACATTTGTTTGGTTTTAATCAATTTGTTTATATAGATTCAAGTTGATTCAAAATCCATGTTCATGAAGAGACACAAAGGATGTTGTCTTGTTGAGTCATTGTCATTCAAAAACCCCTTCTATAGTTCACCTCGACGCAAATTGTGATTACTCTAAAAAACAAATAATGTCATCTATAGTTACAACAGTTTCCCTACCATTTAAAGGAGAAAAACTTCATATCTAAATCGGCCATGGTGGCAGTAAGAAAGCTGGTATAACTCAGAGGGATTGTATAAGAAATATGTCAAGATATAACTTCACAAATGAACACCAAGGGATAGTAGTGGGTGTGAAAGAAGAAGAAATGAGAAGAATGTAATGGGGAAGTTATCCGAAGAGAGAGAAGTTGTTGAGTAATCTCATCTCTGTTCCATTACTAGGAGACTATTCTTCTTCATCTCATTGCTGTTTCTGTTAGATACCTATTATGTATGCGGAACTTGCTGATTCTAGATGACACTTATTTTTTTCCTTTTACATCTCTATAACAGAAACAATTATGCCATATCTCGGACCCCACTTCAACAATTGCTAGACAAAATTATTACTGGAATAACTCCAAGAACAGAACCAGTAGATATTCAAGTGATAATCAAACTAAACATGAAGGCACGCCAAAGTAGTGTAGATTGCAAGAGTTTCAATTATAGCTAAGAGTATTAGCTCATTTAAGCAATCATACAAACCCAAGTAACACTAAAGAGGATAATATTTCTAACAAACAACCATTCCTCTATTGCAATATTCACTTGAAAGGAAAAGCATCCTTCTTCAAGAACCGCCAGACTCACAGGAAATTATCAGAGCACACCCAAAATTTTCCAAATGTCTCATTATGCCTAAGAAAACATAAAAGGAGTAGGTTAGTCGCCTTATATATACAAATAATAGATGTCATGTTATATATAAACTTTAACTGTTGTTTTTCAGTCTAAAAGCATTTGAAACAAACTTTTGACACAATACAGAAAATATTAGTTCAGTTTTCCCTACATTATTACATTTCTCCTTTTAACCTTTGCAATTTGCAAACTTAAACGACAATTTGTTCCAAAACAACCAAAGGATGGAGAATTGTTATTACAAAGTGGTCAATGATACAAATCTTGCAAACGGTGCCATCCACACAATTACATATTAAATATGATTGAGCTACAGGCTTATAACATGGTGACTTACCTTGCTAGCAATGTTGTTAGAAAGCCAATCCAAACCTTCGTAAAGACCCTCTCCAGAAGTTGCACAAGTGCTCTGAATATACCTGAAATAAATCAAGCCATTGCATTAAAAATGGTCATTTACCTATGCATGTCACTTGGTCAGTATTTAAGGTTACATAACTCACAAAAGTTTAATGCAACTAGTTGGGCTAAGTCAAGATTTACAGAATTGAGAATTTATATCAATGCAAAAGATCAGATCTTCATACCAGTGGCGTTGGCGGAGTGAATGAAGTCCAAGCTTGTCAGTTATTTCTGCAGCATTCATTGCATTGGGAAGATCTTGTTTGTTGGCAAAAACAAGCAAAACAGCATCTCGAAGTTCATCCTGAAACAAAAGTATCATTCACATACCAACATTATATATTTTCAATATACTTAATACTGTCACTCAATTTTAACAGCCTTTAATTATGTATAATGGGTAAAAACAAATTTAAAAAGTTTAGATAACAAACGTCAGCAGAGGAAAGAATGAAACCATGCAAACCATTTCTTATGAAACTATGAATAAACAACACGAAAACGAGTCATTAAGAACACCAAAAACAAACCTATGATAAAATCTTGGTTGATTATTCAGTAGCACAAAGCATTCCAGTTACATCCATTAAGTCCACAGAGTTTCTATCAAGGTCTCAAATGATAATTAAGAACTCCCCAGACCATTACACAATTTTTTTTATTACTAGTTTCATAGAAGAGCTTCCAAAAAATTGATTATATCCCCAAAAATGGTGTTACCATTACCAAGCATGCACATGATTAACTTAGCAAGAAGAAAGCCCCAAAATACAAAATATTGGAGTTTTAGATGACTTGTACAACATGCAAAAGTGAATTACCAAAATCATACGCGATAAATAACATAGTATGCATCATTATAAAATTCACTTACCTCATTCAACATCCTGTGCAACTCGTCCCTTGCCTCAACCACTCGGTCTCTATCATTGCTATCAACCACGAAAATGAGACCTTGGGTGTTCTGGAAGTAGTGCCTCCACAATGGGCGGATCTGCAGATAGAAACTAAAGTCATTCGAAAATAGCATAATCCCTTATATATTAAAAAATACCAAAACAAATCATAATGGAATACACAACATGGACAGTAAAAAAAAAGACCAAAATACATCATAATGGAGTATACATAAGATTTGCTGAAAAGATACGTATTCAAACACCAACAGAAATAAGAAAGGTCTACAAAGTGATGCCATAAATGAAACTATACAGCAATACATACATCAACTTGATCGATTGATATGCATTAGAGAAAAATCATGCATAGGAAGAACACCTATATACGACAAGCCACCCTCTCATATCCCCCTTTTACTTTCCTCTTTTATACTCGTCATTCTTTCATTTAATAATTAATCGTGGAACAATCACATAACACACCACATGCAGGCACAAAAATCCCACACTATAAAGCTTGAATAGAGTCAGGACATGAAAGACTATTTAAGATTGTGAGTCAATGCCGTGCATAACTTCTACTAGCTCTCTGTCACCAAGAAGAAACAAGCATAAATAGAGACAGAAGAGCAGTTGTACCTTGTCCTGACCCCCGACATCCCACACAGTGAAGCTGATGTTCTTGTACTCCACGGTTTCAACATTGAATCCTGTAGATGAAAAAAATGACTCCAATTATTTTATAGATTTACAGCCATAAGTGCATTAGGAGCATTGGGAAACACATTGTGTCGGCCACATTACTTAACCAACAAAACAAAAACTGCTTTCTCAAACCCAATTCAAAATGTCTATAAATTTCCATGGTTGTAAACAACATCACTACACAGGTGCCAGAAATGCAAACAAAAACCAAACACAAAACTGCATAAAAAATACATTGGTATTTGAGTTTACAGGAAAGGGATCAATTGAAACTCGTGTAAGAATAGTAAGTAGATGACATATATGCAAAATCACATTAGTTCACTGTGATTTTGGCAAACCTGAATCCAGCAAACTCACCATGATACCAATCATACACGAAAAAATAATAAAAAAATATGCATTAAAGTAACTTTATTTAAGCAAAAAAAATGAAAAATAAAAATAAGAGTAAAAAAAAGAGTATAAAAAAAAAGGGAAATTGAACTAACCAATAGTGGGGATGGTTGTGACGATTTCTCCAAGCTTGAGTTTATACAAGATGGTTGTCTTACCAGCAGCATCGAGACCAACCATCAAAATTCTCATTTCCTTCTTCGCAAATAACCTACTGAACAGCTTCGTGAATGTTAACCCCATCTTCAACAACACCAATCTCTGTTGATCCACACAACAAAAACACAGATCCACAATCCACAAATTCAATCAGATCCAAAAACAATTCAATAACAAAAATTAAATGAAAATCAACAATTCCAACTTAAAAACAAAAATTAAATCCTAATTTATTTTTCGATCGGTGTTTTTTGGATGAGGTCAAATTGAGAAAGATCCGATGAAATGAAATTGGAATTTATTTGAATTTCAATTTCAATTTGAATTTGAATTTACCTCTTCTTCTTCTCGATCTGTGAGGTTTTTCGAAGAGAAGAGAGCGAAACGCGATTTTTTGTTTAAGCCGAGAGAGTAAGAACGTTGTTTACGTTTGTAACGTTATTTAATTGTGAAAGGGGATACTTGTTAAACGGCATCGTATTGGGTTCGGCGTCAAAACGACGTCATTTTGAGTTGTTTTTTTTCTTTTTTTTTTTTGTGAAGTTGTGATTGTGATCAATAATCAATCTATAAGTGTGTGGTTGGTTGTTCTTGTTCCACGAAGTTTTTTACACTATTTTTTAGATTACTAAATTTATTCACTTGGATGTCTTCTTACTGAAATATTATTTATTAAGGAAAAAGGATTAGGTCTTCTAAAATTTAAAAATAAAAAATGTATTATTTCATTATCATATTATATAATCTATAGGTGTTAAATCTCTCCTATTATTATAGGTAGATTGTTGTTTATAATCTTTCGAAAATCTAATAACAATTGATGTGTAAATAAAAGTTTGGTGTATTATTAAGATAGAGATTCATCTCCATTTTAAAATATGGTGATTCTTACGGGTATGGTTCAACAACAAAAATAAAAAATTAGTGTTTCATATCCTATATATTTTTTTTCTTATTTTTGTGGAATTAATATCAATCAAGGTATTTGTGTAAAAAAAAACATTAATCAATTTATTATCTTAATTATAAAAATTGGAACACTTTGAACTTTTACTTAAATGTGAGATGTCGATTATCGTTATGGTGGAAGCATTTTTCAAGCACAGATCTGTCATATACCACATGAAATGCTTCTCCAACAATTCCCCATCATCATATAGGTTGGAAACTAACATTATATTATCTTAGAATGAACAACCATGTTGTATTGTCTTCATAAGAATTGTGTCAAGATGATAATAACATGCAACGTTAAAAAAATAATGGTGTCACTTTATAATAAGATCAAGTCGATCAATCTCGTCCATAACAATTTTGGCATTTAGCTCAAAAATAATGTTCTCTCTATAATAAAATATTTTATCCACTTTATAGTTAAATGAAAGTCATGAACATTCCAACCCTTGCATCTGCCAATAGTTCAAACCAAAAGTTTGAGCTCCATATTTTATCCACTTTATGTTACTTTTGTAGATTAATTATAATTATTGATTAAAGTTTAATATTTTGCACCCCTAAACCAGGATCCTGGATCCCCATGGGCTCTAATCTTATAGACAAAAAAAATATATTTTATCTTTAATTTTCTCAAGTTTTTCTAAATAAACTTGTTGAAATAGTATTCTTAAAAAAACGGAAGATTATACTAAAATATTGTGGGTGCAAATAGGAATTCTTGTGATATGGGCCATGAGCTCAGACTCAAATTCATGGGCATAGCATCAACATACAGTATGTCCAGGTCCCAGCCCATGGTCCGTAATTCAAATCAAATAAAAGGAAATAAAATTAATAAACATTGACAAACAAAATAATAATAATAATAATAATAATAATAATAATTAATTTGTTAGGAATAATATAACTCTCCATATAATGTAAAATTATTTGATAAAAAGTTATTTGAAAGGTAACAAAATAAATATAAAAAAAATATTCAAAATAGTTTAGATTTAAAAATTATTATAAACTTCATGTATGTATTCAATGTTTAATTAGAGAAAGTATTAATTAAAGAGATTAAAGAATGTAAAAAATAAAATGAGAAAAATTGTGTTTGATTGAATATTTAATTATATCAAAGAGACTTTACCAATATAGGTTAGAATGAGTGATAGATATTCAAATTTCTTAAAAATTTGATATCTTTGACTGATGTGTATGAGAAAAATATATTTAAAAATGTTAATCTTTTAAATAAATCTTAGTATTTTGAATAATTAATTTTTGTAGTCTTTTGAATATGATTAGGTTTAAGCAAAATATTAAAAAGATTTTGATATTGATTTGATATTATTTTATTTATTCAATATGAAAAATCTAAATAAAAAAGCATAAGTGGTTTCATAAGATTTCAAACACTTAATTTTTTTACATAGAAAAAATGATAAGTGTTACTATAAGGTTACACACAAAAGTCAATCATATAGGCTTACCATGGATATGTTTAAAAAAATACATGGCCTACATATTCTACTATTATTCTTCCCTTATGACAAATTGT
>JBBPBT010001302.1:652823-669978 GCA_037974875.1 Cicer bijugum | reverse complement strand
ATAATTTATTTGTCAGTATGAATAAATTTTACAAGACTTCAATTATATTTCACTATATTACTACATTATAAGTTTACAAATATAATTAAATATTCTTGTAAAATTCAATTATATTATTAACAAACATTAATTAAAAATATTACTTGTAGGTGACATGCAGATTTTTTAATTAAAAATTTCATATAATTTGACTAAAAATTTGAGATATACTTATAGGAATGTTACCATTAATCTAAAACGAAAATAAGAGAAACTCTTCAACGGGAGTGAAAATAATTTTATTGAATTCAATTTGATAAAATTGATGAAAAATAATTGTATTTTTTAAAATTTAATTATTTGAATATATTTTAATAAGATCAATATTTTAGATGTAAATAAAAAACTAATAAATTATTAAAAAAATTAATAAAATATAATTTAAATACTATCATCAATCATGTTAAGGTTCTAATAATTTTTTAAAATTAGTCTAAAATAAACCACTTGTAGCAGCGGGTGACGGTGGCTCACCTTGAATTATATATATATATATATATATATATATATATATATAATCATCTTTTACTTAATTTTTTGTATCAAATCATATTTCACTTTAATATTTTATCATAATTATATGAATTTAATATATGTATATATTAATTACAAGATTTTATTATTTTATTAAATTATTTAAATAAATGTTAGTAAAATAGTTATGTTAAAATTTCCAAATTTGTACCATAGACTTTTTCTTAAAATTTATTTGACCTCCCTCACCTTACCATATAAACTACAATTAAAAACACTAATACATTAATCAATCTAGTAAAAAACACTAATACATTCATCAATCAATTAAAGAAAATCATTCTCATTCTTACCGCAACTTTTTTTTTTTACAAACACTATTTTTACATTTTTTACTGCACAACTCTTACTCCAACTTATTTCTATAATATATAACATGTAAATGTTAACTCTTATATTTGAAAGACTTTTATGTCATTTTATATTTTTTAAATAAGAAAACACATTTCACTCTCATCACAAATTTGATAACATTAATTTCTTTACATAACATCAATATCAAACTACAGTTTTCAAAGTAACTTTTATGTCATTTTATATTTATTTAATTATAAAATAGAAAAATAAAAGATTCTTTTCTTACATACCCACTCTCAGCGAGTATGATATCAAATTAATGATACCATACTCGCCTATCAAACGGTTCTCTCTCATTTCTTCATCTCTTTCTCTTGTAACAATTATTCAAGACAAAGAACAAATGTTTAATCGTACGGTCACGATTTTATATCTTCGTGGGTCCCACTGAAAACGACACACTGAGAACTCAGGTGAAGCGAGTGCGTGAAGTTTTTCACGTCGCGTTACTGAGTTCGCAACCGATTCAATTCGTAACTCGATGTTCGAATAAAAACACTTTCTTCTTCTTCTTCATCACTCTCTCACTTCACATTCTTCTTCTTCATTCTCCTCGTGATAATCGTGTGAAAATCGTGGGAAGAGGTTCTGTTTTTTCTCTCTTCATTTTTGTAATTTAATTAAATTTTAATAATTATTATTTGTTTTGTGTAATTGTTACTGAGTTGAATGAAATTGAGTTGATATGTGCGAATTTGTTTGTGTTTTGGTGCAGAATTGAGAGAGCATTGTGAATTCCATTGGAGAGTGCTTACATCTGCATTTTCACTTGAGGTAGAGATTCTGTTTTGTTGCATGTTAGTATCTGTTTTTGTTGTTCGAAATTTCATGGTTGTTTGATACTGATGAACTTTTTCTGTTTTAATTTAGGGTTTTTGGTTGCGGTTTGACAAGGGGAAATGAGTTAATTCTGTTTTTTATTTTTAGAATTGGGGCTGAGAAAATGTTTTCTTCGGGTTTTTGGTTGTGGTTTCTTTCTTCAGTGTTGGAGCTTTCTTCTCTTGTTTTGTTTTAATTATTTGTTGTGTTTGTTTTTAGTGCATGTTTGGATTTACGTTTGAGAGACCAGAAATGATTCTGAAGACTTAAACTTGATTTTTGTATGTTTGGGGGGTTTCTATTAGAGTTTCTTTTGGCTACATAATTGATTCTAACTTAAAGCTAGAGTTTGTACTTTTGTAATTTTTGCCTCCAAAGTCCAAACATGATTTTTACACTTAGAATTATTATTCAACTCACTTGGACACGAATATATCCCAACATAATCAATTCCTAAAAAAACAAAATCTTTGCAAAATCAATTATATCAAAATCTTAATTATGTTTTATGTTCACGTTTTTTTTTCCTTCTTTTGTTTTTAGTTTCTATGATGACTTTTTAATGACTAAACTAGCATATTGTTTGGATGTTCAAGCTTTATTATGGTTATGAGTCTGGTATGATCAAATTTAGATCGTCGGACTGCTAAAATGGTTTAGCTTGAAGCTTGTTTTGATTTGATTTTCCGTAAATATCAATCCGAAAACTTAATATAATTATAGTAATATAGTATTTAATCATTGTATAACTAAGCTATTCAAGAGTTACCAAATTGAATTGAAGATCTTTTTTTATTGAAACAAATCTATGAAGCCCCGCTGAATATATTGGTTTGGCTACAACTTCTAACTTTAGCTAGCTGTATCTGATGCTAATCTTCTTGCTTATGTGCTTCAGCTGCCCGAAGGTCTGTACTTTGCAAAATTGAGAGATAAAAAATGGTATGTTTTACTTGCCAATTTCAAAATCACATCCACATTCCACATATGCTTATATTTTATTGCTTCCTGGGTCCTCACTTACATGTATACCTATAGTGTGTCTTGGGATACAAGCAATGTGGCTGTAATTGTCTTTTCTCTCTTGCTTTTCATAATTATTTTATTTAGTTCTTTGTGATAATTGTATAACGATTAATGCAGGGTGATGTTTCTGGTGTGGGTAGTGACAATTTTGATTGGAACACTGATGATGAGCTTGAGATTGAGGGCTTTCATTCCTCATGTTTATCTGTACCCAATGGAGAGACTATTGCCGGGTCTGTAGGGGTAAGCTTTAATGCACCTTTTTTATTGTTGGAAGTTATCTTTATGAGCAGTTGAATATTACGAAACTAGCAGACCAATTTCCTGAAAGTTAAAGATATTACATTTACACCAGTCTTTTTTCAATCCAAATACTTCTGACCTAAGTGATAGGCAACCAACTAAAAGTGCTAAACCAAAAGATTGACTAACCTACCTGGTCATTGCAGAAAAAGAAGCTTTTAGAATTTAGACCTTAATAAAGTAATTTTACATATATAATATATGATATATATATGCATTATAATTTTTATTTGTTGGGTTTTATACATGTCCTGTATCACTGTAGCTGGTTCATCCCGAATCAAGCTCCTTATTTATATAACTATTTAATAAACTTTGCATCCCCTCTTCCATTTTTTCGGTAGCCTTCTAAATATATCTGGTTAAATATTATATGGCTGTTTGGAATATGCTAATATGAGATGTATATTCAACTACTTGTGTGATGGTTTATTTTGGGTGCTATCATTTCCTGTATTTCATTCTATAAAGCAAATTATGCCAGATTCTTTTCTTTTTATCTTTTTGCTCAAGTCCTAGGCTTGCTATCATTACTAATGTCGTTAAGTCTTGATGGTTTAGGATGAAATGGGGTGGACTGTGGAGTGGAATGAAATATGATAACATCCATTTTAAAAAATATATCTTTTTCATTCCATTCCACTTCACTCCACTCTATAGTCTATACCACCAATCCAAACATACCTTTAAATTATTTTAAACCAAAAGTCACTACATCTTGATGGTTTACCAATTACGTAATACCTATTCCTAAAAGTATTTTAAACCCGATAAACATGCATCATTTAGAAATGTGCATATAGAAATATGTTTCTTCACAGGAAATGGAGTCTTTTAGATACTGACATATATTTCTCTCTTCCTTAAGGCAAGCTCATCTGCAGGTCCATCTAATACCAAGGTATTTGACCACTTTATTAGTATGGGATTTCCTGGAGAAATGGTTTCCAGAGTAATTCAGGAATATGGTAAAAGCACTGCTTTACTCTATCTAAGTGTAGATTTTGATTCATAAAGTTCACAACTAATACTGCTCTGTTGAATATCCAGGTGAGGAAAACGAAGATAAACTACTTGAAGAGCTTCTCACTTACTCAGTAAGTCGATATTTTCTTAAGCCTTGACTGTCAGCATTCCGACTTTGACCTACTGAACTATTATAAAATTATACCCAATATGTAGTATCTCCAGTTTGAGGGCGAGCCTTGGCGCAATGAAAGGTTGCTGCCTAGGTCACAGGTTCAAATCTTGGGAAAAACCTCAATTTGCAGGGTTAAAGCTTGTGAACCCCAGTGTGGGTCTGTTGTAGACTTCCTTGCCTTACATTTGCAAGAGGCTTATTCCACGACTTGAACCCTTGGCCTGTCACACAACAGCAACTTCGATTGTTGCACCAAGTCCGTTTCTCTTTTAGTAGCGTTTAAATCAAAAAATAGTTAGCAGTTTTAATAATATTGATATCAAATGAGCAGCAATAATAAATTCATTCTTCAAACTTAGATTAGTTTTTTTTTTTTAAAGTTATGTATCTAACATATTTCCTTTAATTGTTATGATTTTTCCTCTCATGAAGAGGATACCAATTTCACTTATTGCAATATTTGATATTTTCATTGAATATTTTTTAAGCAATAACATCCACTTGAAGAAAAAAAGTTACATTAAAGCTCTAGTTATAAATACTTGAAGTGAATTCTTATTATAACTTATGTTTGCTGTCGTGGGATTGGGCATTGGGGCTGTTTATATGGCCTTAGGAGTTCATACCATTGGGCCTTGATACAGTGGAAATAATATTTTACCAATCTCAATTATAGGTCTGTGCTTGCTTTAATTTTTTTTTTTAACTTATCTGCATGATTGCCGTCACAAAAGTTGTAGGTTCATGGAAAGTCAAAACAAGCAGATAACCAATCTTACATGTCCATATGTGCTAATGTACATATTACATGCATATTTGTTCGGCATTTTTTTATTAGCTCTCTTCTTCCCCCAATTCACTATTTTTATTCTTTTAATCTTTTTTTAGACTTCTTTCCGACATTTTTGCTGCACTATGCATGTTTTTCAATTTTGATTACTAATGTTACGGTTGTCTTTATAATATTTTTTCTTCACATTTCCAGGCTCTAGAAAGTTCTCCTCACCAACAACAGCAAGTTGAACCAGATCCCTGTTCTTCAGAGAATGCAGGGAGCTCGTGGGGTGATTTATCATCCGATGGTTCTTTTTCTGATGAAGTAATCACTGCTCATTGTGCTTTGATATTTTGTTTTTCAGAGTGTGCTATTTGATTCATCTTATCATCATGCTATTTTGTGTCTTTAGTGTCATTTATTCGGATTGTTTCTAGTCTGCTATAGGGCATGCAGTAATGGACTTGATACTTATTTTTAAACATGAGATAAAATAGTATGATTTGTGTTTCATCCTTGGTCATATTCTAAGTATCATAAATTTTCTCTTTAGCCTACTTCGAAGAAAAATGAAAATATCATCGTTGTATTTCCACTTGCTTTTAAATGTATTTACAGGAGGCCTGGGATTGTTTGTGCTAGGAACAATTTAGTTGCAGGCTATGTATTTAAGTTATGGCTGGATTACTGTTTTTTCTTTGCAGGAAATGCCAAAATCTGTTTCTAGGAATGGCGATACATTACATACCCTGGTTAAAATGGGGTACAAGGAGGAGGAAGCTGTAATGGCCGTAGAAAGATTAGGTGTGCTTCATATTATTTATCATTCTTATATTTGTTCAAGGCTTTTTAGCTTTTTATTTTGCAAAAATACTACACCTTTTTGCTTTAGTATATATTGAAATCAGCTTCTGCACCTCAAGTGATTTTTTAATTAGTATATATTAAAATCCGCTTCTGCATCTCAGTGTTGTTTTTCTTCTTCAGAAGCTCTGTATTGTGAACCTTCACGCAGGACCAAGTGTTAGGCTCAGTGAAACTGCCTCATTTCGACATGTCAGCATCATAGTTATTTTTGTACTTAGTAGACCAAGTGATATATGATCATTTTTTAAGAAAGCTACTGTTTCAGAATATTGGTCAAGTTTGTGCTGTGCATAACAGATTAGTAGATCAATGACACTGCCTAATTTTTACGACATGTCAATATCATAGTTTTTTTTTATACTTAGTTGATCAAGTGTTATATAACCATCTTTGAAATAGGCTACTGTGTCAGAATATTGGTTAAGTTTGTGTTGTGCATGATAGAGAAGTAGATCTGAAATTTACTATTCTTCCCAAATAACAGCTTAACTAAATTAACTTGGCTATGAACTAATGTTACCTAACCTCATCTAAGGACTTTTTGTCTGTGTGCATAAGTTTATGTAAGGACTGTTTGATGACTTTTTACTCTTCATTTTCTTGGCCTCATTGTTCTAGTAAAATACTGCAGGTCCAAACGCCTCACTTGAGGACTTAGTTGATTTTATTGGCGTTGCTCAAATGGCAAAAGCAGAAGATGCCCTTCTGCCTCCTGAAGAAAAGGTAGTATATAATATACAACTTTATGTATTGTATTTTTCTTTAATTTTTTTTCCTTACAATCATTTTGAACTGAATTTTTTACAGCCACAATACAATGGGCATGCCAAACTAAAAAAAAGAAGTTTGTATGATTATGAAGTATTGGGCAAGAAAAAGCCAAAGATATTTGAGAAGAGAACACTGTGTGAGGAGGATGATGAGACACAGGCACTTCATCTGCCTAATCCGATGACTGGGTTTGGGGTTCCCACCGACCCAAATTCCATTATAACTCATAGACGAATTCCTGAAGATGCTATTGGGCCTCCTTACTTCTATTACGAGAATGTGGCGCTTGCACCAAAAGGTGTTTGGCAGACCATTTCTAGATTCCTGTACGATGTGGAGCCTGAGTATGTGGATTCCAAATATTTCTGTGCTGCAGCTAGGAAAAGGGGATATATTCACAATCTCCCCATTGAGAATAGATTTCCTCTCCTACCTCTTCCACCACGCACAATACATGATGCATTTCCACTGTTGAAGAAGTGGTGGCCCTCATGGGATCCAAGGACCAAACTTAACTGTTTGCAAACGGTCATTGGAAGTGCAAAGCTGACAGAAAGAATAAGGAAAGCGGTGGAAAGCTGTGAAGAATTTGAAGATCCACCAGAAAGTGTCAAAAAGTACGTGCTTGATCAATGTCGGAAGTGGAACCTTGTTTGGGTGGGAAAGAACAAGGTTGCCCCCCTAGAGCCAGATGAAGTTGAAACGTTGTTGGGCTTCCCAAGGAACCACACAAGGGGTGGTGGGATAAGTAGGACTGATAGATTCAAATCACTTGGCAATTCGTTCCAGGTATGAAAATACTCTCTCTCTCTCTCTCATATATCTGTTAGTTAAGAGGCTTAGTTGGTTAGGTTGGGTTTGTTAGTAGAAATAAATAAGGCATGTTCATGTAAATAAGGAGGGTTGAGATGGAGAGGGTGGCAAGAATTAGAACTGTGAGTGTCTTGGATCCCTCGAATATCTAGGGAATTTGTGTATTTTCTGTTCATCAATAACAATATATTCTTTCTAGTCATAATCTAAATCAGTTTTTATCAACTGTTGTTAGGGCCTAGTTGCGTTTACTTTCTCTCTCCCGCCATAATAACAAAGCCTCCGTAAATATCTGCGTGGACGGGATGTCTTTACTGTTATATAGAAATATTCTATTTGGTGGAACTGTCTAAGAATGTTTTCAGTAAACTTTAATTCATATTCAGAATATAAGGTATAGGAATTAAGTAAGACCAAGAGACGGAGTGAAACATTAAAATAGGTTTTGATGAAATGAAACGAGCCTCTACAAAAATTTGCTTTTAGATACAACACAACAGTGGCATTTGATTCCCCTGGCAACTTAATTAGTGAGAAAAGGCTTTGGGTGTTTTATATTTACTGTGTTCAGAATTGTTTTTGTCAATGTGCCAAAAAATATATGTTGTGTTACTATTTATTTTTTGTTTTTTCCTCTGAAACTTTCAAATACATTCTGACGGAAAATTACAGTGATTTGCTCTATAAAATGAACTTTGGCAACTTATGTATTTAAGTTTCAGTGTAAAATTCTCTTTCCTTATATGTTCAGTTTATTTCAGGTTGACACAGTGGCATACCACCTATCTGTTCTGAAGGAAATGTATCCTAATGGGATCAATCTTCTATCTCTCTTTTCTGGAATTGGCGGTGCAGAGGTAGCTCTTCATCGTCTCGGTGTTCCTCTAAAGAATGTAGTTTCGGTTGAAAAATCAGAGGTGAATAGAAACATTGTCCGAAGTTGGTGGGAGCAAACTAATCAAAGAGGTAATTTAGTTGATTTGGATGATGTGCAGCAACTAGATGCTGTTCGTTTGGAGCAGCTGATGAGTGCATTTGGGGGTTTTGATCTCATTGTTGGTGGCAGTCCATGTAATAACCTTGCTGGAAGCAACAGGGTCAGTCGGAATGGACTTGAGGGCGAACATTCGTCCCTCTTTTTTGATTACTTTCGGATTTTAGATTTGGTTAAAAATATGTCACCAAATTATAGATGAACTTCTGTATAAAAACTTCCTTTTTCAGGCTTTGTACTTATTTAGTCAAAACATTTTGGATCGTCTCATAAAACTTCAACATTAGGCAGATGCTTCTCATCCCATTTTTGTTGTCAGACAAGGAATGGCAACGTTATCAAATAAATTTCTGAATCTCAACATTTCTGATTTCATTTTACTTATCAGTTAGTACTTTTGTGTTTGTGGGTTAGTACATCTAAAAATGATAGATGGAACAACTAGGAATGAACTTTGTCAAAATGGAATTTGTCAAAATTTTCTTAGGCTAAGATTAATTATAGTTTAATGTTTCTTCTGTGTCCTTGGTAAATTTGGGAAACATTTGGCGTATTTGCAATTCGTTTAAATTCGGTTGATGATTGTAAGAAGGGGTTTAAGAATAATATAATTCGAATTTATTTTTTATAATGATTTTTTAGAATTTTTTATACAACGAAATATGGAAATTGGCTCAATGGATCAAATGGAAATAGATAGGTGAAAGTCAAATACCAACAGAGATCAAGAGATGTGATCGTAGATTTCTTAGAGGATAGAAAATTCATCGCCAAAAGATGAATGACAAAAAAGAGCAAAATTGAAGTCAATAGTAGTTTGTAGGGTTGTAAATAATTTTAAAAGGGTACACAATTAGAAAAAAGTAGTTAGTATTGTGTTAAAATTGAGATGACAATATATTATATGTTAATTTTTTACAAATAAATCACTAATTGTTGCATAGAGAAAGTGATATAAAGTTTTATCCTTTATACCACCACAATGAATAAAAAACTATCACCATTAATTTAAAAAAGAACATCGCTCTCACCAAATTCTAGTAGCAAATAAAAAATCTTTGAACTTTTCTAAACTTGCAAAGGTAGAGATTATCCGACACTAAAATTTTTCATTCACTGCGGAAGTCATTAATTAATCTCTAAGATGTAGCTTAAGTGTTGACTTGGGATAATAAAAAAGATAGAGAAGAAAGTTCATGAATTAGATTTAGAGGACTTAAATAATGTACTAATAACAAACATTTATTCAATAAATTTGACAATTTTTATGCTGGTTACAGATGATAATATCATTTAACAATATCAATTCATTAACTATTAAATATTTATTCAAAAATTACTTATATACAAAATATTTTGACCTCAACGATAGCGATTGAATTTCAATATCATATAGTCAAGATAACCCTTTGACAATATCAATTATCTTCTATATCATCATTCACAATCATTTGAATTTTCATCCTACTACTTAATCTATAACATAGTTCACCTTTTAGTTTTTGATATGAAAAAAATTAAATTATGAGAGACACGTTACATGTATGATCTTCGATAACAATTTATCTATGTATGAGAGACATGTCACATGTATGAATTTTTACCCATAACTCTCCATAACAATTTATAATATTCGATAATACCATAATGAGTACTAAATTCTCCAAACTAACCAAATCTTAAATAAATCTCCAATATACAGCTAATCTAGCCCCTCACACCTAAAATTCACTTATTTATACTGTTAAAAGTATCTCTGATTTAAAAAAATATTGGCTTAAAAATATAAAAGAAAAAATACATGGTATTTGATCACAAAGTTAAACTAATTATATCTTTATCTTTGACTATAAATAACGGCCATAATATTTTTTTATTATGATTAAATTATGATTTGCGGTATATAATTTTTATTTAAATACTACAATCTAATATTAAAACATTACCCAACATAAACATACTTTTTATTCTAGAAAACTCACAATACTTACTAAGAATTTCAAAAAAATTATAGAATTTGAAATGAAAAAACTCAAACATTATTTAAATAATTTTAACTTTTCACTTTGTTTTGGGGGTATGAAGAACAAAATTGTGGGGTATATTCTTTTTGACAAAAAAACAATTGGGCCTTTACAATTAACCATGGTCCAGATTCAAAGTTGCAAAATCTAACCACGGTTACAAACACACCTAACCCATTAACTTTCCCATAATATCTGAATTTTCTGATTCCTATAAATAATAAATAAACAAAATTCGTTCATAGCTTCTCTTTGTTGCTCCTCTCTCTTTCTCTCACCCACCCATTCTAGAGAGAGAAACACAAACCTTCTAGAGAGAGAAACACAACCTCACAAAGAAAAACCGCGTAATCACTTTCCACTTCTCGCTCTTCAATCGGTACATCCAGATTCGATCTAGTTTTTTTATTTTTTTATTTTTTCGTTCATTGATTCATGTGTTTATTTAGCTTTTTCAATGTTAATTTCGTGCATTGCTTGGTTTTAATGAGTGTTCATTATTATTAGGGTTTTGTATTGTTTGATTGAATCTAGTGGTTTCATTTTGGAATTAGGTTTGTGGTGCAGGTGAGGAATGATGATTATTACTTCTACTATAGATTTAGGTTTTTTGAATGCAATTTTTGTTGCGTTTGGAAGAATAGGCTGTTTTTGTTGACGTAATTTGTTTACGTTTGAACTCGTTGTTTGCTTAGATTTGCTAGTTTTTTCTAGGTATTTAGAGTAGAGTTTGATTTGAGTGATATTGTATTTTAAGTTGTTATTATGAACTGATGAAATTAAATGTGTTAATTTGAGGATTAGGTTTTGCTGAACGTAGGTAATTTGGTAGTGGAATATATTGGCGCTTGTAGTATTGGTATGCTAGTGTTTGTTAATGGTGAAGTGTGAATTTTGAATCATTACTAACGGCCAAAAAAGCAGAAGTTGTTTATACATGTGGTAAACAAAACTTTTTTTTTAAAAAAAAATCACTTATAAAAAATAGTGTGTATGAGAAGCTACTCAAAATTTATAACAGGTTCTAATTTTAAGTAAAATTTAGATTATTTTTGGGTTCTGAGGTTTTTCGAAAGTTGTAACGACCAGATGAAAACTCATAAAAGTTATTATTTGTTTTTAATAAAAGTTATTACTTTTTTTATAAAAGCTGTAACAAATGGAGTCTTAATTAGCAGATTTTTATTTATTTTAGTTTATCACTGATTTTTGAGCTAGGTTATTGATGATTTGTTATAATGTTATTTTGTGGCGGTGTTAGGATTGTGCTGTTAGTTTCTCTTGCTATGGCTGCTACAGTAACTGCTTCAGTGGGTCCACGGTATGCGCCAGCTGATCCGACACTTCCTAAACCCTGGAAGGGTCTTGTGGATGGAAAGACTGGGTATCTTTACTTTTGGAATCCTGAGACTAATGTTACTCAGTATGAGAGGCCTTCAAGCTCTGCTCCCCCACCTAAGTCTTCTGTCCAGGTTCAGCAATCGTCTCAAGGGCGTGCTCGCAGTCCTGATTTCAGTGATAGGTATGAGAGGAATGGAAATGGTGGGTCAAATGATGGCGGATCCCGGAGCAATCAGGTTTGTGGTCGACTCTTGTGTTATATTTTATTAAATTTTATTAATATATTGTTATATGATACATGACATAGCGTAAAACTCAAGAATAATTTTTGGGGACACTGAAATGCCCTACTAAGTACTAACTGGTTTTTGCAAATTTCAGTCAACTGATTATGTTAACTGTAACAATGACAGCTTGATATGAATTTTGATTATAATCTATTGAACTAAAAACATTAGGTCATAATGTATTGACCAATTTAAATCTTTAGGGTCATAATGTATTGACCAATTTAAATATTTATTTTTCCTCAAATAGATGCTAGAAAAATTTGGGACATTACATTTACCTTGGGAATGGATTATGAACACAATATTATTCTAGAAGAAAACTTGTAGTGTTTAAAAATCAGCTGTACTTTAACCATATTTATATTCTGTTTAAATATCACATTACATTTCTCTCAATCTTATTTTGTTCATATTTAAAAAACAGCTGTGTGTTTCTGTCAATTCTAATTTGTCTGAGGGACTTATTTTATTTATTTTTCATTTTACATTAGAGCTCCAAAGGTGGCAGTTTTAGTTCTCATAATGATGCAAATGGGACACATGTTGCTGTAGATGTTGGTTCTATCAGAGGTCATGTGGCATCAGATACAGGACCTGCAATATCTCCAGAGGCTTATAGACGTCGTCATGAGATCACTGTTACTGTGAGTACATATACGTAATACATATATATATATATATACATGTTGTTAGTATGGAGTTAAATAACACCGAAATTATTTCATTACGTATTTTAAGAAGATATTGAAGAATGTGTTCATCAAAGTACTATTACTGCATTTGGGTTGTGCTCCAATCACATGACTTGGCTGAGTTTTTATTCTTCGGGATTTTTTCTAGGGAAATAATGTGCCTCCACCTGTGACATCATTTGGGTCTTCTGGCTTTCCGTCTGAGATTCTTAAAGAGGTATCAGCTTCTATTCTCTTTTCTTCTTTCTAATCTATTTGCAGTAGTGGCAGTTAGGAGGATACACAAGTTTCTGTAGGTATTTGATCTAAATGTTTCTTGTGCAAAACTATGATTCCTGAAGCTCTAATCTCTAAGTTTCAGACTCATGATAATATTTTGCCATTTTAACTTTTTGGTCGTAGGTGCGATGTTTGCTCCTGGGGTGGAGCTAATGTCGTACGGTGTGGTGCCCTCTTTCGTGGGGCTAGCATTTAGTTTGGACTTTGGAGCGCCCTTTATGGTGGACCAAGTTTTTGGAAGGGCTTTCCGAATCATCCAAGTTCGTGGCTGGGACTGCTGTTGGTCATGATTCAGTCTGCCACTTGGTCCGTACGGAAGAAGAGGCCTCCTCATGTGCTTGCTTGCATCAGAAAGCATTGGTGGCTTGCATATGGGGGTTGATGCTTCTTTTCTTCCGGCATTAAACCTCTCATCTATAAGTCCCAAAGAAAACCAATCTCCTGGATTTTCCTTTTTTTAGGTACAAAATGCTGGGTTCTCAGCCCCAACTCCAATTCAGGCACAATCCTGGCCCATTGCTCTTCAAAGTAAAGATATTGTTGCCATTGCTAAAACAGGTTCAGGGAAAACCTTGGGGTATTTACTTCCAGCATTTATTCACCTCAAGCGCACTAATAATAACTCCAAAATGGGCCCCACTGTATTGGTACTTTCACCAACAAGGGAATTGGCAACTCAGATTCAAGATGAAGCTGTGAAGTTTAGTAAAACATCAAGAATTTCCTGTACAGTAAGTATTGTTCTCCTGTTTTTCATCTTGTTTTTGTATTGCTTTTCTGCATCAATATGGACATCATGGAAAATTATTGTTGCACTCCTCACTAATTTGATATTTAATGCAAATATTGTTGTACGTAACATTTCTTATTGGATTCCATGTTGCAATTGATTCCTTGAGTTAAACTGAGCTATAGGAAAACTGTCTGCAGCTTAGTTTCCTTCAATGAGCTTGCTATTAATTACTTATGTATCATTATCCTTTTACCAGTGTCTGTATGGAGGAGCACCAAAGGGTCCTCAATTGAGAGATCTTGACCGTGGAGTAGATATTGTGGTAGCCACTCCTGGTCGCTTGAATGATATTCTTGAGATGAGGAGAATCACTCTTCATCAGGTCTCTTACCTTGTGCTAGATGAGGCAGACAGAATGCTGGACATGGGTTTTGAACCTCAAATTAGGAAGATCGTGAATGAGGTGCCTGCTCGAAGGCAAACTCTCATGTTTACTGCAACCTGGCCTAAGGAGGTTAAGAAAATTGCAGCTGATCTGCTGGTCAATCCTGTCCAGGTGAACATTGGCAATGTAGACGAGCTTGTTGCTAACAAGTCCATTACTCAGGTCTGATATTTACTAATGTTATATTTGGGTGCAACACCACTTTAACTTGTACCGTTGACAGCCCTCTACTTTCTTCGATGCCATTTTTTCCCTAGTGTACTGGTGTCGGGGGATTTTGTTAACAGTGTGTTTAATTTGTGTTTTAATGTTACTATAACAGCATATTGAAGTTTTACCACATATGGAGAAACAGCGACGGGTGGAAAATATTTTGCGGTCACAGGATCAAGGATCAAAGATAATTATTTTTTGTTCCACCAAGAAAATGTGTGATCAACTTGCTCGTAATCTTTCACGCCAGTTTGGAGCTGCTGCTATTCATGGGGATAAATCCCAGGGTGAAAGGGATCACGTGTTGAATCAGTTTCGATCTGGGAAGACTCCTGTGCTTGTAGCCACAGATGTTGCAGCTCGAGGACTGGACATCAAAGACATTAGGTTGCTAACCAGTTATCTTCTATTATATCTTGTCTTTTTTTATTCTTTTGATGCCAATATGTTGACGTGTGAGTTAGTAAACTGTACACGTTGAAGGCAAATATTTTCTCTTGATTATTTTAAATGGCTGGAATCTTTATCTTGGAATAGAGACCATTGCATTTGGAAATGACTGTCAATTTTTGCAGAGTGGTTGTCAACTACGACTTCCCTACAGGAGTGGAGGATTATGTTCATAGGATTGGAAGGACTGGGAGGGCTGGAGCCACTGGTATAGCTTACACCTTCTTTGGAGACCAAGATGCTAAACATGCTTCAGATCTTATCAAACTCTTGGAGGGTGCAAACCAGCGTGTGCCTCCAGAACTTCGCGAGATGTCATCCAGGGGTGGTGGGTTTGGCAGATCCAGACGATACGGTTCTGGTGGTCGCGGTGACTCTGGATTCGGTGCGAGGAGTTATGACTCTGGTGGGTATGGTGGAAGGGGTAATGATGCAGGATATGGTGGAAGAGGTGGATTTGGGACTGCTGCTTCTGGCAGAGGTGGAGGCCGTGGCTTTGCCTATGACTCACAGAGGTTAGTTTAAATATTTGTTATTTATATTTTCCTTTTTGTTCAGGAAAGATATTGCCAAGTTTTAACATGCCCAAGGATTTGAATTATCGGAAAAGGTTTCTTCTGCATGTTTTTATAGTCACAATTATGTATTGTCCTGTGGCATAGGAACGAACGAGATCGAAGCCCTGACAGGGGATCTAGCTGGAGTGATCGCTTCAAAACTGTCAATCGTGAACGGAGCCGTAGTCACAGTCCTGTCAAAGCTGCACCATCACAAAACACCCAGGTCAGCTTTCACAAAGCAATGATGGAACGAAGTACAAGGGGTAGTGATCGCAACAAGAGCTTTAACCGGGAGCGAAGCCGCAGTCCTAGTCCTTACAAGGAGAAAAGAAGATCGCCGTCCTCCCCCGGCGGCGTTAGGTCTAACAATAGTCCTCAGAAAGGGTGGGGAGGATCTTCAGGTGATGGAAGAAATGGCAGTTCTCATGCTTACAATGGAGAAATGGAGGAAGGGATGATTCCTGATGAAGAAGGAATGATAGGTCATGATGACTCTATATATCGAAGTGTTGATTAGAATTTTGGCTATCCCTGCTTTTACCGAATGTTAAAAGGTTATTTTGGTCCAGTTTCCCTAGTTTAAAGGGCATTGCTTTTTGGACACGTGCAAAGATAGGACCGGGTAGTAAAATTCATGGAAAATGTATATTCATGGAAAATGACATAGGTGAAGAGGAACCTAGTAACGAATATGTTGTAATGGTTTTAATGATATTTTGGTAAAATTTTAGTTTATAACCAGCAGCAGGTTAATTGCTCTACACATACAGACTAGAAATTATTTAAGTTACTTTGAAATGTTGCGTTCACCAATGGCAACATAATTTTTGTTTAAGAGAACAGCGAACAAATGTTACGTTCTTATTATTTTGATTGACAACTTATCAGTGTTGCTTGTGTCTGTAATATGCATGAAATGTTGTCGATTTTTTAATTTTTAATTTGTTAAAGAAATCCATCATTATGTAAATAAGTAAAATTTGGGTGAAGCAAGAGAGATACATGATGCTCAACCTTAGCTGTATAGGTGAAGTTTTATTATGATAACTACGACTATAACTAGTTTTTATTACTGAATATATTTTGAAATACTTTCAAGCTTTATAATTCAATTAAAATAAGTTTAATAAATAAAAAATTGAATGAAAATAAGGAGTACTAGCATGTATCAATACTTATTTAGGCACATTTCCTGTTGTTTTGGAAAGCATGTATTCCCAGAGGGTGTCTGTTCCAACTTTTAAGTCTTTTAGATTTATTCTTGCAAATAACTTTTCATAGAATACAAGAATAGGAGTTCTATTCCTAGATACATTTAAAAAGATGTTTAAATGTTTCTAAGGGTCTAAATCAATTGTTAACGCTAAAGTTGAATTTCTTTGTGGAGAATTGAGTTTGTATGTTAGTTATAAGAACAAAGTTTATGATTATGAGTACTTACACGTGTTAAGATAGAGTCCATGATATTAGATTTCTCACTTTAAAACTCTCTAAATTCAAACACAAACAAAAGTAAAAAGAACTAATCAAATAATATGCAATTAAAACTCATTATATAACATTCAATGAATATAATTTTTTATTTTTCTTTTTCATCTACCATAGTCATTAATATCAACATTTTTAGAAAACGACTTTTACTTTTAATTAGAATCTTTTAAAATTATGATTGATTTTAAAAGGTTACAC
>JBBPBT010001302.1:623694-642229 GCA_037974875.1 Cicer bijugum | reverse complement strand
TACAAAATTGATTTCAAATACTTTGATGACTAAATATAAGTTATATAATTGTTTCATAAGAGTAATTTTGATATATTAATAATATAATATTTTTCATAACTTTAAGTTATATATAATAAGGATGTAAAGAAAATTATAATAATTTAAAAAGTTAAACTCTTTTAAACATTCAACTACTATAATTAATAAATAATATAAAATATATTTTTAATATTAATGGCTATAAATTAAATTAAAAAATAAATAAAAGTAAGAGGAATAAATTATAAATTCAATTTAAATAAGACCAAATGATTTTTTTAAATTAAAATTAAAATTACAATTAAACTATCAGTTTATTTACTCTATAATGATTAACGAAGTAAAAAAAAATTATAATATTTTCCGTATATATAAATTAAAATCCTATATTGTTTATTATTTTAAAAAAATAGTAAAACCAACCAATTATGCTAGTGGTATTTATTTGTCTTAGAACTGTTTCGTATTATTAAGTATTTTTTTAATTCTAATAACGAAGGGGTGTTTTAGTAATTTGAAAAACCCTAACTGGTTATATATATTCTTCTAATGCTTAACCTCTGAGACCTTTGAAACCTTCAGAAACCCTAATTCGGCATCTTCCTGTTTACGGCGTCTGTTTACGGCGGCGGAAGGAGAGTCCAAAATGGAACAGGTACAGTGCTTCGGTCGTAAGAAGAATGCGGTGGCAGTGACACACTGCAAGAAAGGTCGTGGTCTCATTAAGATCAATGGATCCCCAATCGAACTCATCGAGCCTGAGATTCTCCGTTTCAAGGCATACGAGCCTATACTCCTTCTCGGAAGGCACCGTTTTGCCGGCGTCGACATGAGGATCAGAGTGAAGGGAGGAGGACATACTTCTCAGATCTATGCCATCAGACAGAGTATCGCAAAGGCTTTGGTTGCATACTATCAGAAATATGTGGATGAACAGAGTAAGAAAGAGATCAAGGACATTCTTGTTCGTTATGACCGTACTCTTCTTGTTGCTGATCCTAGACGCTGTGAGCCTAAGAAGTTTGGTGGTCGTGGTGCTCGTGCTAGGTTCCAGAAATCCTATCGTTAAATTATTTGTTATTTACTGTTTTGTTCAGATATTGACAGTGTCTTTCATGATTTTAAACTGATGTTGAGTTTATTAATGATATTATTATAAAACGATTTTGCTTTATTTGTGTGGATTTTTTAGTTGATTTATACAATTTCAGTGGAATTTGTTTGCGCTTGAATGGGTTGTTACTTTGATATGGTGTTTGTTTCTTAGGAACGAAATTAGGTCTGAATTGATAAGTTGTTAGAGAATCAATTAGGATGGATTGAGATTTAGAATTTAATGTGGTTTATTATATCTGCTGATTACATTCAATCTTGATACTTAATATTAATCGGGCTGGTGTTTAACCACTATGTTTCTTTGACACTATTATCTGTGTGGTTTTCTGGAATGAGGCTGGGTTTTGATCTTTGAATATAATTATACAAAGTGGGAAATGATGTATTTTTTAGTCTTTGGTTTTGTCGAGGCTACAACTACAAGGAAAGAAGTTGTATTATAATCAAAATAAGGAAGGAAAATCAGCTAAAAAAATTACTGCATATTGAAAGAGACACCTGCAAAACTGTGTAGCCTTAAGGTTTGGATTTATAAGAATTTATGGAGCTATTTACCAAAATCGTATATTGCTTTCAGATTAATAAAATTATTAATCAAGAATATATTAATAAAATTATTAATCAATATTAGCATATAAAACCCTCATCTTAAAAAAAATGGAGCTTTTAGGCAAGTTGTATTTAGTGTATGTTTGGTATCACAATGTTGTTGTAATTTTAAAACTTTAAAGTTGCTGACTTATTATTTTTTACCAGCCTCAAATGGTGTATCTACAAAATTTTGCTGGTTTTTATGTGTTATCTTAATGAGCTACTAACAGCTTAAATTTTGCTGGTTTTATATGTCATTAACAGCTTAAATTTGGTTTACTTTTGAGCTGAAAGAATTGTAACATTCTTCCTATTATGGTTAATTTGTTACTTTTTCAATCAATATTCCTGATGATTTAAGTCTCTAAGCTGTTATTGTGTTGCATAATTTATTGGTAGTTTATTTCATTGTTGTTTAGTTCTTCTACCACTTTTTGCCTTTTTCCCAAATGTAGCCAACTCATTGCTCATTTTTCAAGAATATGACATTGCTGAAAAGGGTTTTGTTAAGTACTTATGAGAATCAACTTAAGTGGGCTTGATATTATTTCATAATTGTAATACTTTTAGTAGAAAAATAATCTACTAATATGAGAGAATTTCACAAAAGGTTATTTCAGGGCCAATTATAAGAAGATATGATTCAAAATAGTACATGGCTTTCAGATTAATAAAATTATTAGTCAATATTAGCATATAAAACCTTCATCTTTAAAAAAATGGAGCTATTTACCAAACGTGTTACACAATTTTAGTACCCTTTTACATTATGCACTGATACGGTTTGTTGGTGCATAGTAATTAGGCAAGTTGTATTTAGTGTATGTTTGGTATCACAATGTTGTAATTTTTTAAAACTTTGAAGTTGTGAATGATTTCACCAAATACTTGCAAATCCAAACATGCACTTTATAAGTGACCGATAACACCAATTGCATAAAAAATTTAGATTTTGCATGGAGAAGCAAATATTCTATACAAGAAATACCAAACTTAAAAGGACTTTTCTTGGTATCTATTGACATCTTATAACTGCTAATCTTCTAAGTAATTAGTTACCAACATTCCAAAAAAATGAATGGTTAAGTAAGTTATTTTATTTTTGTAGTATTTACTTTTCCCTCTCTCTCTTTTCCTTTCTCCTTTGAAAGAGTTAATTATGATGCCTTTGTTTTTGGCATTGACTTAATCCTCTTTGCCCTTGAATACAAGAAAACACCAACAAGTGCAACAGCAGTTCCTGCACTCAAATTAGAATCACAAAACAAAATGAATATCTTAAGGGTATGTATGTCCTCTTCTAAAAATATTAAGTTTTCATTTTTTAAGATATCGTGTTCACTTTAAATTACTAACAAGGAGATCAAAGACTCGAATAGTGAACATTTGTAATAGAAAGAAGATGGAAGGCAAGTTAGGGAGAATGCATTTTTAGAAACAACAAAAAACAATGTTGTCATTTTCAAAATTTTGAAAAATGCTATTGTAAAAGAAAATAGTGAGAAATATTGAATCTATATTTTCTTATGTTTGAAGCAATTTTTGTGACATCAAATACACCAAACATTTGTAAGTACTTGGGAACATATGAACCATGAGAGACTTACCAAGTGCATTAATAGGTGAGACAGGAGTTTGGAAGAAGATAACCGAAGAGACGATGACAACGACACGCTTCACACAATTTCCAACCGAGTGTGTCACAGGTGACACCTTCTGTAATATCCCATAAGAAACCTGCCACCAAAAACGTTATTTGTCGATTCGCAAAATTCAGAGATTATTTTTTACTAATGCTTGCTTACTGTTATTGAGCTAATGTGGATAATGCAATGCAGCCTAAATCATGGTAGCGTTGTGGCTGTGGAGACAAAAAAATCTTTTTCTCCGGGCCTAAATTGCGATTTCAGACCTTTGTTAAAAAAACTTTGGCCAGTACTTACAAAAATATTTTATTTGTTTTCTAGTTAACGGTTAAAATGGAATTTGGATCTCTTGTTGGGTTATTAAAGCAATAAAATCAAACAGGTAATTACCATATTAATACCATGCTATCAAATCAACCACAATAAAATAAATCATGATCAAGTATAAAATATATCAATCATAAGTTTCCATAAACTCTCCAAAGCAGTCTCCGAAGTGTTTATAACAGTAGATAAACTCAGAATTCAAGTAAAACAATTGATTTTATTTTACTTTTTGAAAAATAAAACTTTATTGAATAAGCTAATAAAAGAAAATCAATATTTGAAAAGCCTTACCTGCTGGTATGCATGGAAGCAGAATGCAGCCAAAACTGATCTTACACATAGCTCTCTAACATTCAATCCTTGGCATGCCTAAATAGGAAGTAACATAAATATCTTACGAAATTTTTTCTCTTCCTCAATTACTTAAATAAGGAGATAAAATGGCACACATAATATCATATAATATTTAAAAATGAATGAATAAATGTAAAGCTCATTTACTTACAGCAGATTGAAGGTACGATGGCGTAAACTTGACACCTTCCAATAATATAGCACATGGAACCAACAAGAAAAAGGAAATGATGGTTATAACTGAGTAGAGATTGATATTGTCCAAAGCTTCCTGAAAGAAATATGTTTTAAATGATAAGTTGTATTTATAAAAGAATATTGTAAGAGTTTCATGTGCGTTTGGAATCACGATGAGTTTGACAAATCAAGGTGGCACAATGATTCTATTGAAGCTCCAAAGTGTAGCTTATGCCAAAATCACAGTGATATGTTGTGATTCTGTCAATCCAAACATGCACTTGTGTTGTTACCTCTTCATTGGCCATTAGTTTTTTGCTCAAAACGTTACGTGATTGATTCGTAAGGTTAGACGCCATTGCAGTGCTGAACCCAATCCTGTTTTGAAACAAATCATGTCAAACTCTAGTAAGGAAAAAATTTCTATGCTGTCAATTTGACAGATTTCATCTATATTAGTTTTTCAAAATAAAATTAACATAGGAGAAAATAATCATACATGATAGAATTATTCAATATTGTCCTTGAAGTTACTCTTGCATGTAAGAGATTGAGTTTGATGAATTACCAATTGAAAGAGACTTCAGTCATTGATGCCAACGCCACTCCCCCAACTATAGGAACAAGAGAAGAAACCACCCAAAAAGTTGGCATCTGTTCATTTAAGGATCAAAACTAAAAGTCAGAAAACCAAAACAATTAGAGATCTATCATTTTCCCATTATGAGTGGTATAGTAGGACTATAAGGTGTACTGTGTACATGCATTCTTGGTGTTGCACTGACATTTCAGATTAAAGGTCTACAATGACACTCGTGATTAATACAATCACTTCTATTTCTCAAACTATTATCGGTGCCAGTGTCATGTTCAGTATTTGTGTCTGTGTCAATGCTTCATAATAGTGTTCAATGTCTTAAGGCACCAATAAGTATAACAACCGAGTCTTTTTCCACTAGATAGTGTGAGATATACAACCTACATGTACCAAACGACGCCATATATGTAACAAGGACATTAATTTCTTTTTTAGAAAAAAAGTGGAGTTCAATTGAACATTTACCTCACCAAGGAGAAGGGATGAAAGAACAACAGTGAAGAAAGGTTCCATAGCTTTGATGGTGTGAGTGAAAGACACAGCAACCTTTCCAAGACTAATGTTTGTCAAAAGGTTCCCTAATGTATGAGCCACAGCCAGAGGAAGAATTGCTTTAAACTGTCAAACACAAACAAATCAATCAATCAATCATCAATAAGCAATAATACACATACAATCTTCAAATAATTGGACTAGTCAATTTTCATCAAAAATTAAAAATTACCTTTGAACTACTAATGTTTGGTCTAGGATGAAGATTCAAAGTCCATATCAAATTAATCACCAATGAAGCAAAGCCAAATTGAAATGCTGTAACTGTTGCTGGAAATGGATAGACTTTTAGAACCTAAATAATAAACAACCAATTCATTGCAATTGAGAATAACCAAAAGAGGATAAAAAAGAACAAAAGCAAAACAAAAAATGGAAAGTAGCCAAAATTCTTTTCATGTACTTATGCAATCCTATGTTTGAAAATTTCAAACTTTACCATAAAAAAATGTCCTTTTGATTTTAACCCTTTCATTGCATGTCATCCCAATAACTTCAAAAATGGATACTTTTTGACTCAAAAACACATCATAGATACAGACACCAGACATGACTGTAGACAACTTCAATATAGTACAAAACATTAGTGATCAAATATATGAAATATGCTTTTGGTGCTGCATAGCTCCAAATGAAAGGAAAAAAACTTGTTTGTTGAAATCCAAAGACACCCTTTATTATTTTCATGTACTAATGAAATCCTATGTTTGAAATTTTCAAACTTTAACATTAAAAAATAATGTCCCTTTGACTTTAACCTTTTCCCTCCCCTCCCCATTATCTAATTCATTGTATAATATCCCATTAACTGCAAAAATGGAAGCTTTTTTACTCCAAATCTATAAAGTTCTCTCGGACACCAAACGTGACACTAACAATTTCACAGTCAATGTTAGTAATTTGTATCGTTAATATTGTTAGGATTTTGCTAAGTGCAAGAATCAAACTTGCGACCTCTTATCACTCCACTCCCTAACTCCCCCATCCCAAGCCATAAATCAACCTTATATCCCTTTCTATAAAATGACAGATAAACAACAATAAATATTTACAAAAATATAAGTAATGTAACCATAGGTGTTGTGTCTCACACCAAACATGTCTTCGTCTTAAATCTGAATGGTCGGTGCTAAATAGCTGAAAACGTTAAATAGATACAAATAAAAGATAAAAATGAAAGTTAAAAAAAAAAAAAAGATGAACCTGTTTGTTGTAGATATTGAAGTAAATATTGAAGAGGTACCAAGTTGCAAACATGAAACCAAGTTGAAGAGACTGAACCAACCCAGAAGATTGTTGTGAAGGTTCATCACTCTGTGCTTCTGGAAGAGAAGCAGCAAGGACTCTAAAAGAATCAATTTTTGGAGTTGAAATGAAAAAAGGTGAACATTTTCTAACATTTTGAAACAAGGAAGAAGAAGATGAACATGAAAGTCCATTGATTTTGAAGCTTTGTGGCGAAGAATGAGAGAATTGAAACTTTGAAAATTGTGAGGATGAAAGAGAATGTAAAACAGAGAGAGTATACATTTTGAGGTTGCATTAAGTGATTATTCAAAACGTTGTTTTCTGTAATCTGATTCTGACAGGTTAAACTCAAAAGTGTAATAAATACTAAAAATAAATAATTTTTTTTAAATAAGTCGTTGTTACAATTTACTAAAGCTTCACTGATTGTAATAATTATCAAATTCAATTTTCTATGTTATTTATAAGTATCTGATGTCCTTTTATAGTTTAGATGATGATTTTTTTAGTGTTTTTTTTTAAATTTAATATTTTAGATTAAAATATAGTATCAAAAATGTTTGGGACGATTCCAGATACAAAACTTGATTAATTTTTTTTTATAAATATAGAGTAATTATATCTTTTAATTATTTAAAAAATTGAATTTAAATATTCCCTCTGTAACATTCTATTTTGATCATCTCCAATTTTTTTTCTCCACTCTCTGTCTTTCTCATCAATTTATTTTTATTATTTGACGTACTTTTTTCTGTTTAATTATTTTAACACAAGCGAGAAAAGAAATAAAGAATTAAAGAGGGTGTAGAGAGGAATTTGATAAAAAGGATAAAGAGGTGTCTTGATATTAGAAATCATGATTTAATTTTGAGGCTATTATGAGTCAAAAATAAAAATAAGGCTGATATATATAGTCGCAGCAAACAAAGCCTCCATGGGACCACAACAATAAACTTGGCTACCTTTCATTCAAATAAAATTGTAGTGTTTTTCTTATTTGGGTCGTGTGTACACATTTTATATATATATATATATAACCAACCATTCATCAATAATGTTGTAGAGGTGATTGGTTGAAAATTATTTTGGAGATAAAAAAAGTTATGTCATTGTGTTTTATTTTGTGTATGAGTTTAATGTAGAACCTACCAATAAAAGGACGTGACTCGTGAGTGTTTCCTAGCTTCATTTTCATTTGGTAGGCCTTGCCTATAAGATAGTGTTGGAAATATAATGTGAAGGACAGTGACCTTTATTTGACATGATAAATAATATGTGGACCTCTAATTTGAACTTAATTTGAGTAACGAGCAAGTTTCTTAAGGTGTAATTACCAAAGGCAAAATCACTAAAATTTAAAGTCTTTATTATAAAAAAAAATAAAATTTGTTACCAATTAGTAGTATTTTTATTTTTTTTCAACAATTTGAAGGATTCACACACTAAGGCATCAATTCTACACAATCATATTTCTTCATCTGAATTTCAAATTCAGCTGATAATTACGATTTCACTATTACAGCAGTAGTGTTTCTCTAACAACAACAAAAAAAAAACAATTACAGAAGTGTAAGAATGGGGAAGCCACCCAAAGAATAATGATCCATTTTATCAATATAGGCCCCTCCCTGTTTTTCAAGCTTTCTTAAGATTCTAGGGCCTAGGATTCCAAAAAAAAAAAAAGAATGGTTAAGTAAGTTATTTTATTTTTGTAGTATTTAATTTTCCCTCTATCTCTTTTGTTTTTGGCATTGGCTTAATCCTCTTTGCCCTTGATGGTTCTGGTAATGAATAAAAGGCAGAAGAAGTTGGAGCTTCCATATAATCTATATTATACTTGTTTTGAGAGGATATATTATACAGACACCATGTTCTGCTTTATGGGGGATGATAACATTGATGCTACATATTTTTGACGGGGATTTTGTACTCTACAATATCAAATACATCTATAATGCTGTGTTAATGGCATAAGAGGTCACAAGGATTCTAATTTGTTCTGCTTGTTGATCTAGTATTCTTGTTGAATAACAACTGCACAAATGGTTCTCATATTGAATAAAATATGAAATATTTGAAAATTGAAGAGAAGCTATCCAAAGGATGGGGTGGTGAGAATGGTGTGGTAATTCATTTTTATTTATTTAATATTTTTAATTATATTCTCATTCTTTAAGAAAAAAAGAAAAAGAATATTTCAGAACGGGCTTCAATGAAAGCAGTTTTGGGCTTCCAAAAAAGCGTTGAGAAATGGGCCTTGATAGCAAAGTAGTGTTTTGATCCGTCAAAAACAAAAACAAAAACGCAATAGAACTAGGGTTTTGCAATTTAACAGTACAACAATCTGTCTTAATTTTCGTACATCTCAATTTTCAGATCTTGCCTCTGTACTCTTAGGTGCGTTCTACTGTTTCATTTTCTTGCTCTCTCCGATTGTTATGCTTTTTCTTTCTAAAACTTTCTCCTATGTATGCAATTACTCCGTTACTGTTTTACTTTCGTGTTTCATTTTTGTTTTGACTTTTGCTACGTGATTCCTATTTGTTATGGGTTCGAATTTCATATAAAAAAACATAATGTTGCTGATATTAATTCCAAGATCTGTGTTTTCTAGGAGATAGATAGGGATAGTAATTTTTAAAAATCTCAACAATTTTTCTGGTGCAACAATTGTGCAACTTCAAAACAAGTAAAAAAGTCTCTGAGGATAACAATAACAAAATAACTTTCATTCTTCTGAGTTGTCCGTGCGGAAGATACTTGGAGACCTGAACTGAAGAGACTTTTATCACCATTTTTTCCCCCTTCTCTTAATGTTTTTTTTACTATATGATCATTCTTTTCTTTACTCTATTTGTCACGATATTCAGATCTTTTAATTAAGGTTGGATAGTTTCTTGATTGTTCAAAGATTTGTTGCTGTGTTTCGTTTTAAACTTGTTTATGAATGTGTCTTGTATTGTTTGTTCTGTACCCCTTGAATCCGCCTTTTTATAGTCTATGATAATGATTAAACAAATAACTTTCGTTCTTTTGAGTTGATAATGCGTAAATTTCATGGAGACCTGAACTGAAGAGGCTTTATAATGCATTTCGCCCCTTTGCAACTTATTTTAATTTTTTATTTTAGTGATTAATGTTGTTCCATTTTGCTCTTGTCGTTTTGGTTGTTCTACAACTTGTTAATGCTCCATGTTGCTCTTGTTGTATTGGTTTTTTGACTACTTGTTAATGTTCTTTTTGTTGGTCTTGACTTGAATCCCCCTTTTAAAAGTCTCTCATGATGATTAAACAAATAACTTTTCCGAGCTGATAATGTGGAAATTTCATGGAGACCTGAGCTGTAGAGGCTTTCTAATACTGTTCCCTCCATTGCCTTTTGCCATGTCTTCCATTTGTTGTATTTATATTTTGATGCTTTTTTGTGTTTGCAACTTATTTTAATTTTTATTTCTGCGATTAATGTGTATATTGTTCCCTTTTGCTCTTATTGTATTGGTTGTTCTACTACTTGTTAATGTTCTTTTTGGTGGTCTTGACTTGAATCCCCCCTTAAAATATAGCCTTTGAAGTTGATCAAAAAATTAACTTTTGTTTTTCTGAGTTGCCCATGCGGAAATTACATGGAGACCTGAACTGAAGAAGCTTCCTAATGTATTTTTCGCCCATTTCCTTTGTGCCCCTGCTTACAATTTTTTTGTTAAATTATGATATTTTTGTTATTTGCAATTTAAATTAAACTATGCCTAGTTCTCTTGTTCCAGTTTATCATTTTATTGATTGATGTTTACTTTTAATCTGTGCTATCTATTTGCATCGGTGTAGTTTGCGGCGGCGTGAGGGTCTAAAATGGAACAGGTACAGTGCTTCGGCCGTAAGAAGAATGCGGTGGCGGTGACACACTGCAAGAAAGGCCGTGGTCTCATTAAGATCAATGGCTCCCCAATCGAACTCATCGAGCCTGAGATTCTCCGTTTCAAGGCTTACGAGCCAATTCTCCTTCTCGGAAGGCACCGTTTTGCCGGCGTCGACATGAGGATCAGAGTGAAGGGAGGAGGACATACTTCTCAGATCTATGCCATCAGACAGAGTATCGCAAAGGCTTTGGTTGCATACTATCAGAAATATGTGGATGAACAGAGTAAGAAAGAGATCAAGGACATTCTTGTTCGTTATGACCGTACTCTTCTTGTTGCTGATCCTAGACGCTGCGAGCCTAAGAAGTTTGGTGGTCGTGGTGCTCGTGCTAGGTTCCAGAAATCCTATCGTTAAATTATTTGCTTTTTATTTATTTTTTTCAGATATTGACAGTGTCTTTCATGAATTCAGTACTATCAAAATTGCTATACACTTTTTTTGGATTGAGGTTGAGATTTTTAATGATGTTATTATAAAACGCTTGATTTTATGTGTCTATCTTTTAATTGATTTATGCAGTTTTACTGGAATTTGTTTGCGATTGAATTGGTTGTTTCCTTGAAACCTTATTTGTTTCTTAGGAACGAAATTAGTTCTTTATGCTCTAGTGAATTGTGTTAATCCACTATGTTTCTTTGATGGCTGGGTTTTGACCTTTGAATACAATTATCAAAGGATGTTGCTTGATTACCTTTGGTTGGATGCTTTTTGATTAATTTTTATTCAAAATTGAAGTATTAATATATACACATTTTGACTTGAATGATTAAATTGGTTGTTTTAGATGAATGGTGTTTGTGATTATTCAAAGTTCTGAATGTAAAAATATAGATATGTTGTTGATACTGTGCTTTGTTGGAGAAGTGATAGTTAACGTTTGTTTGATGACTGTCTTTCTGATTTTCTTTCTGCATTGTGAAGTAAAAGCCAAACTAATATAAGGTGTGGTTGGTATTTGCTCTCCCACTTAACATCTAGAATCCTTTTTTTCACTACCTTAGTGAACCCAATTCACTAGAGCATTGTTTACTCCAACGTTGTAGAACCCAATTCTCTTGTTTGTGATACTCTAGTAGGTATTGTCCAGCGGCTTGGATCTCTGCCAGCCCATCATATTCATCAGTTTGGTGCTTTGAACATTCATATATTTCTTTTGACGGAAGAAAAGCCAACAATACCAATTCCCACTAATTATAATGGATGTCTAAGCTTGAAGTTTTAATGCTGTGATAAGTACCAGATAATGTGTTTTTTCTTCTGTCATCTTCCTTGGATTTGGACTTTTAGATCAGTGCTTTGTGTAGGTGTTGTACAGAATTCATATGCATGTCCACAAAAATAAGAGATGGACTATAAGCCTAATATACATTCGGTTCAATTTATATTGATCCAACCAAAATATTATTAACCCTTAATAAGAATGGCAGACAAATGCATTTAATTTTTTATTTATTTATTTAAAACAAAAATTTGAATACATTATTATCTTACCCTTAATTATAATGACAATTTTTCACAATATTGATGAACTAATGCAATGAGATTTTTTGAACTATAAAATTCTGTGTCGATGGATTAATTGGCATTTGTTTGTTTATATTTAAGTAGTTGGAGGAAATATGGAATATTGAGAACCAAAGTGATAATACATTGCAACCATAAATATTGATTATGGAGAACCAAAGTGATAAATTCATATCATTAGTTCTCGGGAGGCACTGTTTTGCCAGCGTCGACATGATGATCAGAGTGAAGGGAGGAGGACATACTTCTCAGATATATGCCATCTGACAGAGTATCACAAAGGCTTTGGTTGCATACTATCATAAATATGTGGATGAACAGAGTAAGAAGGAGATCAAGGACATTCTTGTTTGTTATGACCGTACTCTTCTTGTTGTTGATTCTAGACGCTGGGAGCCTAAGAAGTTTGGTGGTCGAGGTGGTCGTGGTGCTCGTGCTAGGTTCCAGAAATCCTATCGCTAAATTATTTGCTTTTTATTTATTTTGTTCAGATTTTGACAGTGTCTTTCATGAATTCAGTACTATCTAAATTGCTATGCACTTTTTTGAATTGAGGTTGAGATTTTTAATGATGTTATTCAAAACGATTTTGCTTGATTTTATTTGTGTGGATCTTTTAATTGATTTATGCAGTTTTACTGGACTTTGTTTGCGTTTGAATTGGTTGTTTCCTTGAAATGGTGTTTGTTTCTTAGGAACAAAATTAGGTCTTTATGCAACTGTAAAGTTGTGAATGTCAAGGATAATGATAAGTTGTTGATACTGAATCGATGTTGGAGAATAAATTAGGATGTATTGAGATTTACAGTATAATGTGCTTTATCGTATCTGCTGATTTTATTAAATCTTGATACTTGATATTAATTAGGCTGGTGTTAATCAACTATGTTTCTTTGACTACTATCTGTGTGGTTTTCTGGAATGAGGCTGGGTTTTGACCTTTGAATACAGTTATCAAAGGATGTTGCTTTATTACCTTTGTGTGGATGCTTTTTGATTAATTTTTATTCAAAATTGAAGTATTAATATATACACATATTGACTTGAATGATTAAATTGGTTGTTTTAGATGAATGGTGTTTGTGATTATTCAATGTTCCGAATGTAAAAATAAAGATATGTTGTTGATACTGTGCCTTGTTGGGGAAAAACAGTTAAAATGAATTGAGTTTTTTGTTTGAATATGGTTTATTCTATCTGACCATTAAAAGTTATTTGGATACTAAATATTGATGATGTTTGGGAGTTGGTAACTGGTGGTTAACGTTGTTTGTTTGATTACGGTCTTTCTGATTTTCTTTATGCCTTGTGAAGTAAATGTCTGATTTGAACTTAATTTGAGTAACGAGCAAGTTTCTTAAGGTGTAATTACCGAAGGCAAAATCACTAAAATTTAAAGTCTTTTTTTAAAAAAATAAAATTTGTTACCAATTAGTAGTATGTTTTTCAAAAATTTGAAGGGTTCACACACTAAGGCATCAATTCTACACAATCGTATTTCTTCATCTGAATTTCAAATTCATCTGATAATTATTCTTTAACTATTACAGTAGTGTTTCTCTAAACAACAAAAAAACTATTGCAGAAGTGTAAGAATGGGGAAGCCACCCAAAGAATAATTATCCAATTATCAATATAGGCCCCTCCCTCTATTTCAAGCTTTCTTAAGATTCTAGGGCCTAGGATTTCAACCCATGTCAATGGTCAAAAATTAGGCATCCATCAAATCAATGCTTAGCTTTTCCAAAAACAAATACAACGAAAAACAGTATGTTAGACCATTGCAGACTATTGGAGCTTTCTCTGAAGATTACCCGCCACAGCATCAATAAATTCCTCGGTGTTCAAGTAAAATTCCCTCGATACCCTGCAGATAGCCCAGATGTCAAAACAAATTAGACATGCAATACTAAAATATTCAAATGAGTAAACATTGTGCGGGAAGGAGAGTTGCTTACTTTGGACCGTGAACCAGAATGGCGAGATCTTTGGTCATTTTTCCTGACTCCACTGTCTCAACACATGCAGCCTCCAACTTATGGGCAAAATCCTGTAGTTTTTCATTATTATCCAGCTTGGCTCTGGCACATAGAAACAAGAGCTCATGTCAATAACAGGTTAAGAAAAAAGTAGAAAAGAGAAGGAGGACATTGGCTAATTGGACCCGTGGACCATTGTTATAATAATTATTTTACTGGCTAACAGTTTGATCTTGACAAGAAGGAACCACTTTCATGAATATTCAAAAATCGAGAGTACAATTTATCCAATTATATCCATCTACATCAATCTTGACCCAGTTTGGAAGCAACATTGACTGCAAATGACAGGAAAAGTTCAAAAGAACATAAAAATGCACTAGAATTTGCAATTTGAAACAAGCAACAAAGTACCTATGTTCTAGTCCTCGTGTCCATGCAAATATGGAAGCAATACTATTCGTACTGGTTTCTTGTCCCTTTTGATGAAACCGAAAATGCCGAGTTACAGTTCCATGAGCTGCCTCAGCTTCTAATGTCTTGCCATCAGAAGATAACTGCAAGTTTTTGTTGCAAATGTAACATATGACATCCAATAACAAAAAATAGAGATAGCGATATTGATGAAAAAAATACTGTAGTAAGAATCTAACACATACCAGAACAGAAGTCATGAGACCCAATGAGCCAAATCCTGCACATGAGAAAAAGGCTTCATGAATTTTGACTTAAAAGATACCTATCGGCATGTCAGAATTATTCATTACACAAAAGTTTCAGATGCTCTCTTTTGCATTTCACAAATACATTCAATTAATGAAAATGAAATTAACAACCACACCAGTACAAACACATTCACAGGGTTATTTGACTATATGATTTCACAATACAACATATAAACACTTCATGATTTAGCACAGTTTGTTCAGGATAATTATCCCTTGGACCAGGATATAATGCCTTTCTCTGTATTTAAAAAAAATTGACCACTTTCCATGGTTTGGGTCCAAGAATTGAAATAATTAGAAACGTCGGTGGGGAGAGGGGGTTACTGCTGAATGACATCATACATACAATCATCATACTTCAGTATAATTGATGAGTTCTCTATATTACCTTGAGCAAGTAAATCACTTTGGACGTCGCCATCATAATTCTTGCAAGCCCAAACATATCCACCTTCACTCTTGAGCGCATATGCCACCATGTCATCAATTAGTCTATGCTCGTACCTAAAGTCACTCAAGTGTGAACCATCAATGTGTATATGTAATAAATGCATCAAAACAACTTGGGTCATAAACATCAAAACAAACCATATTGAGTGCTCTTCAAACTTTTGCTGCCACCTTTCTTCATACACCTCCTGAAATATGTCTTTAAATCTGTAATAATCTCAAACTGTAAATCATCTCCAATAGCAACAAATAAAAGGAAAGGCTGTCTGAATTAAATAGAAAATAAGGTGACCAATTGAAAATATGAACTAACATAGAGATATAGCAATAATCACCTGCCATCATATTTCTTGAGAATTGTGTTTTTGGTGCTCAAGTAAAGTGGCCACTTCTTTGCAAATGCCAGTGACATGGATGATTCAGCAAATGCTCGAATAGACTGGCATATTGGAAAATAAGTATTTGAACACAATGAAAAAAAAAAAGCAACAAAAGCAAGTTTTTAAACATTTAGTTGGCAATCACACTGAAAATATAAAATGAACAAACCTCATCAACATTATACATAGCAAGAGCTACACCAGGGCCTTTGAAATTATGAACATCAAGCTCCACTGGGGTGTCACCATCTTCTGGGACTGAATTAGAAATAGACAAAAGTTTGTAAACTACATATATGATGTTTAAAATGATAACTTGACCAAAAAAAAGTTTCAACTTCATCAGAAAGCGGGTCTTTGGAAAATGACATACCAAATACCAGCTTAAGCTTTCCCGGTCCTGTGATTATTGTATCAGTGGCACGATACTGATCACCAAAAGCATGTCTGCCAATACAAATGGGTTTTTTCCATCCTGTAAACTCAAAAATAAGTTCCAAATGGTGCTCTGCAGTATTTCAACTCAATTGAGAATCAAACTACAGTTAAGACATTACCAGGAATAATTCTGGGTATATTGCGGCATATTATGGGCTCACGAAATACAGTACCTAGAAGGAAAGAAAAAATATCATAAAGAAAAACTTAAAGCCATGCCATCACGAAATTTTGTTTAAGATAGGAATATGCCCTAAAACCATGAATGGGAACTGACATTGGCACACAAGAAAGACAATGACTAACAACACTAACTTTGATGCCTGCATTCAAGAATATGTGATATTACAAACCATTTAAAATATTCCTTATTGTGCCATTGGGGCTTCTCCACATAGACTTCAGTCCAAATTCTTTGACTCGGGTCTCATCTGAAAATTGAAAATAGAGTTCAGATATTATTATTTTGTAAAAAAATCATAACATAATTGAATCGTGATCATGGACTAGGGCCCATTTGCCATGAACAACGTAAGATGGTTTATAATATGAGCTAAATTTGTAAGTATGGCAGAAGGTCAAATGATTTATGAAACAGAACATTTCGCCTATTTAAAGCCCAATACAGCTTACCAGGAGTTATGGTTGCACATTTCACAGCAACATTGTACCTGAAGCAAATAGAAGTTTCAATGAATAAATTGGAACGTAGTTCAAAATTATTTATAAAAACAGAAAGAGGGAATTACGGCAAAGGAGGGGAGGATAAGAAACCCTTCAAAGTAAAAATAAAAGAAAAATAAAATATGCATTAGGTGAAAGCAAGTTTAAATATGCAAGTTGTCCTCTAAAACTAAATGTACAAACGGATTACACGAAACAAACACTGCCACAGTTTTTTGGTTCTGCCCTTTTGATAAATGGTAAAACAAAACCATTAAAACTAACCAACAAAATGCAGTTACAGTAGAAGGACAAGCACACAGCTTACCAAGGACCCTAAACAAAACATCCGAAGACATAAAACCCTAACAGCTTCCCTAGCCAGCAGTTGCTTTATGTCTCAGACAACTTTGGTGAAACTAAATAAATAGCATTAGTTGGCTATCAATTCTCTCTATTACTCTATATATTCAGAAACTCTATACACTTGCATTATTTATACATTTTCTAATTAACAGGCATAGCTACACCTTCCAATCTAAGATTCTCAGCAACAACAATAATCCCTAATAGTAAATAAAATGAATTAAAGTGTTAATGGGATATGTTAACCCTGCTTGGATGTTTCCATTCATCTAAAATTTACTTACTTGAGAGTGGCTTCAGCACTTTCGACAGTAACTCTGTCATCAGTAGCATCGCGATTCTCAATCCCCAAATCAAAATACTTAATGTTCAAATCCAAGTAAGGAAATATAAGCTGCACTCACATTAAAAAAAAATAATAATAAAAAAAAACACTCGTTAATACCAAAAGCATATTGCAAATAGACAATGTGTCAAGTATGAGAGTTGTTCTATGTAACAGAGACGCTTCAGAACAATGACACGTGTGAGTGTGAATATTTGATACCAAGACAAGTGGTTATGTTCAAACACTTTAATTTTATTAAATTATTAATAGTGTCTGCGTGTGAGTGTGAGAATGATAAGAATGAATGAATTATCATACTTTATCCTTGATCATCTTCCAAATAATCCTGGTCATTTCGTCACCTAAGTAAGAAGCAAAATAATGTTAACAAAAATGGTGATGAAATAGTGGAATGTGATGAGAGAGAGATTACCGTCCATTTCGACGATGGGATTGATGACGTGGATAGGACGAGTGGCGAAGCATCGAAGGGAGATTCGATTGTTGGAGAAGGAAATTGAAGATGATGGAGTTGAAGAAGGGAAGAGAAAGTTAGGGTTTCTGAGAGAAGAAATTGAAGAAGTAGAAGTAGAAGTAGAAGAGAACATGGTGGTGGTGGTAGAACTCAATCGAAGCATTGCTCTCATCATAATAACTAGTTCAATTTTCTTCTTCCTTTCTCTTTGGGTGGGGTTTTTAGTTTTCAGTTTTGACTTCACTCAACCCTGTATCAGAATGCCTAGTAATCTGTGTCTTTTAATTCATTTTAATTAATTTCACACCTATAAAATTAGTATTTCGAATTTCAAAAACTTTATCTTTTCTATTTTTTAGAAGAAAACATTGCTATTTTTTTTAATATTTGATATAAAAGGAGAAAAAATATAAATAACTAGTATGTTTGTCAAAAACTTAATAATTTTTTCAATTCAATTAGATTACTTCAAGTGACTTAATATTTTCCTAATTAAATTCCACGTTCGTTAAACAAATTTCTTACAATTAATTTTTTTTTAATGTCAAATTTTGAAAGAGTTTATTATCGTATGTATATTGGAATTGATTTTTTTTTTTGTTATTTAAATTCTTTAAATAAATATGAAAATTTTGATGTTTCACGTTCAAATTAAT
>JBBPBT010001302.1:602065-623363 GCA_037974875.1 Cicer bijugum | reverse complement strand
AACAAGTTGAGAATGATTTTACTTTCATATTTTTTGAAATCATATGTTTATTTTGTGTTCTAAACATAATCTTCATATTTCTTGAATGTTATCATAAAGTTAGTGATTTTGCTTATATTTTTAATTTATGTCGATCTGAATGAACTTTCTATGACGAAGCTTTTTCTAAAATTAATATTTTTTAATTTATAATTAATTGAATATAAAATTTTTAAATATAAAAATTCAAATAGGGATTTAAGAATTAAAATTTGAATTTCTATATTATGGAGAGACAAAAACAGTTGTATGATAGTTTTGTAGAGATTCTAAAGTTATAATTTTTTTTTAAAGAAAAATTAGGATTAAAATTTATTTATCTATTCTAAAATAACAATTGAATAATTTAGTTTTTGTTTTTAAAATACAAAAAAGCTAAACCCTAAACCCTGGTGAAGACTAACATGTTAGTTGATTAAATAGCTCCAGTGCAGATTTTTCTGCTCAACCATTTTCGTTGAACGTTAACCACTGATTACAATGTCTATCGCATTGCGAATGAAAAGTGCAAAGCCACTTCTCCGCAATTTTCGGCACCACATCGGTTTCCGCCGCACCATTTCCACCACCGATGGCGGTTCGGCAACGAAGCTTCTGGAAACTTTCAATGAAGAATTCGAAATCGGAAACCGCATCATCACTCTTGAAACCGGTAAAATCGCTCGCTTCGCTAACGGCGCTGTCGTTTTTTCAATGGGAGATACGAAAGTCCTTTCTACTGTTACTTCCTCTAAAGGCGATACTGCTAAAGCTGATTTCTTACCTTTAACCGTAACTTCCTCACTCTCTCTCTCTCTCTCTCATTCACTCACTCAATCGCAATTGCAATAATTTCCGGTTCAATTAGGTTTCACAGAGATATACACATTTAGAGTTATAGTTATATGAAATTAACTGTGAAATGCCGTTATAAGTAGCAACTTCAAGCTTTCGCATCGCGTAATTGCAATCATTTCTCGTTGAATTAGGTTGAATACACACATTTGTAGTTATATGAATGTAACAGTAAAATTCCATTATTTATAGCTCGAAGCTTTCTCAACACGACATTGCAATTATATCTGGTTGAATTAAGTTGAATACACACATTTACACTTATATATGTAACTTTAAAATGGCGTTATTTATAGCTCGAAGCTTTCTCGACACGAATTTGCAATCATTTTTGGTTGAATACGGTTGCACACGCATTTACAGTTATACAAGTGTAATAGGAAAATGCTGTTTTTTCTAGCTTGAAGTTTTCTCAACATGCAACTGAATTAGGTTCCACACACACAGTTATTAGTAGCTTTAAGCTTTCTCATCAGGCAACGATTTTTGGTTGATATAGGTTTCTCACACATAATTACAGTTATATGAATGTTTCTGTAAAATGCTGTTTAAGTAGCTTGAAGCTTCTCAACACGCAATTGCAGTCATTTCTGGCTGAATTAGGTTTCACAACACGTTTACACTTGTTGTTATAGTTATATGAATTTAACTGTAAAATGCTGTTATTTCTAGCTTGAAGTTTTTCAACACTCAATTGCAATTATTTTTGGTTGAATTAGGTTGATTATCAAGAGAAGCAATTTGCGCAAGGCATGATTCCATCAACGTACATGAGGAGGGAAGGTGCTCCTAAGGAACGCGAACTTTTGTGTGCTCGAATCATCGATCGTCCTATTCGACCTCTGTTTCCACCTGGATTTTATCATGAAGTTCAGGTACTAAGCTAAACTGTTATTTATTTGTTTGCTTGGTTGATTTGTGATTGACTTGTTGATTTATTAGGTGATGGCTAGTATCCTTTCCTCAGATGGAAAACAAGATCCGGATGTGTTGGCGGCTAATGCGACGTCTGCTGCGCTTATGTTGTCGGATATTCCTTGGGGTGGCCCTATAGGAATGGTTCGGATCGGTAGGATTTGCGGGCAGTTTGTGGTGAATCCTACCATGGATGAGGTAATTTTCAACATAATTATATCTGGCTTGGAACTTGAGGACTGTCTTTTGTTGAATCAGTTTCATTGATTCGTCCAATATCCTTTAGATGCTTAAGGGACATCTGGACGAACTTTTATAGAATATCCTCTCAGTGATAATCTTGTTATTTTGCCTTCGAAGTCTGATAATTGATATTTTATTGAAATTGATTATATTCTGAAGTCTGATTTTTTTTTTTTTTGTCGGAAGTTGGTTTTTACCATAGTTTGGTACTTTAATAATATGTTTTTTTTTTGCTGAAAGGCAGTAGGCCATGACTTTGTTCATAAATATATTGGTTGGTTGAATAACATTCTTCTCCATTCTCTTATTGCTTTACATTGTGGCATTGCAGCTCAGCTTAAGTGATCTCAACTTGATATATGCCTGTACAAAGGACAAAACTTTGATGATTGATGTACAAGCTCGTGAGATATCCGAGAAAGATTTGCAAGCTGGGTTAAGACTGGCACATCCGGAGGTGACTTTTATTTATTTATTCATATATTTATTTTCATTTTTGTCTGACTCTTTTCATAATTTTTTTTCGAAAGAACTCTTTTCAAAATTGAATGCTATTTAGATGAATTAATCTGATTGTTCAGGCAGTGAAGTATATTGAACCTCAAATTAGACTTGCTGCTAAAGCTGGTAAGTCTAAGAAAGAATACAGATTATCTATGCTCTCTGACCGAACCCTGGAAAAAGTCACTAATTTGGCAGAAGCACCTATTAAAGCTGTTTTTACTGATCCTACTTATGGAAAGGTGTTCTTATTCTCTTTCTCTTTTTCTATCACTCTTAATGCATCGATAATTTACTCTCTCATTATATTAATCGACCTTTGGTTATAATTATTTCTAGTTTGAACGTGGAGAAGCATTAGACAATATTACACAAGATGTAAAGAAAGTACTTGAAGAAGAAGGCGATGAAGAAAGCATAAAGGTTTTGTCAAAGACAGTAGATACAGTGAGGAAGAAGGTATGGAACATTCTGATTTGTAAATTAGAAATTGAGAGATTATTGCTATTATTTTTTTCCATAAAAATAATATACTCCTAGATTATTCACACTTAAAGTTTTGCCATTTCATGTGAAACCTTAGCTGGTATTGATCACATTCTGTCCATAGGTACTAGAGTACATATTCCACAACAAAGACTGATACTTTGACATAAAGTGAGAAGAAGATAATTGAGAGAATTTTGAGATAATCAGAAACTGTAGTTTTTTTATTAATATGTATATTTGTGTATTCTAACCACATAGAATTGTTCTGTTTATTTATAAAAAAATGAATTGTTCTGTTCTTGTGCATCTGCAACACTATGTATCAGATTTTTTCCTTGTAATTTGCATATCTCCTCAGTAAAAAAATAAATTGCATATCTCCCTGTCATGTTGATTTTGGATGTACTTATTGAACATTGGTTTTCATTTCATATAATTTAGGTGGTCCGTAAAAGAATTATTTCAGAAGGATCCAGAGTTGATGGAAGACAGTTAGATGAAGTAAGGCCCTTGTATTGTGAAGCTGGATATGTTCCCATGTTGCATGGATCTGCAATTTTTTCCCGTGGAGAAACGCAGGTAAAATATGTTTTATTTTTTTCTGCTATGGGTTGCTGAAGTTAAATAATTGTAATGACGTGAAACAATCATTTTTTTTTAAGTGATTTTAGTTTTATCTGAGGTGATATGTATCGATGTAATGAACAGGTCCTATGTACAGTAACACTTGGAGCACCTACAGATGCTCAACACCTGGACTCTTTAGTCGGTCCTCCATTAAAGCGGTTTATGCTTCACTATAGTTTTCCACCCTTCTGCATAAATGAAGTTGGTAAACGTGGTGGTCTAAACAGGCGTGAAGTTGGTCATGGTAAATAAGTAACGTGCTCAGACTATGTATAACATTTTTTTCATATATTATTTGTATATTGTCTATACGTTTTGGTTCATGGAGATGAGAATATTATGTTGGTTTAGTAGTCACACAAAACACAATAGAATTAGGAACAAATAAAATAGAGAGAAATCTGAGATAGCTCCTATTGTGGGACAAATGGCAGTCTCATTTTAAGTGGATTAGAGGTTTTGTGGAGAACACACATAGAAACACCAGTAAGGAGGGTAGAGTGGATGGAAGATGGTGAACATAAAGATTAAAGAAACTTATAGGCCAAACCATAAAGAGAAATCTAGAATTAAATGGGAGTAAGGAGGGTAGAGTAGATGGAGGATAGACAACTAGTTAGAGGTACATTAAAATCAAAGAAAATTATAGGCCAAACCATCATGAGAAATCTAGAATTAAATGGTCTCCCTTTGGATAGAGTAATGCCAATACTCTTTGACACACTCTTCAACACATTCATTGTGATTGGTCCATTTCTTATAATATCAGTATAGATATGGGAATGATATAGCATGACACTCCTTTTGACATTCTTCAACATATCCTAGAGTTTGTTTCATTTTTTTAACTGTCAATTCACTTTTTCAATAGCTATCAAAATTTGAAGACAAGTTTGTTGACTTTTTGAAAATTGGACCAATCACAAGAACTGTGTTGAAGAGCGTGTCAAACAGAATATGCTGTTCAAATTTCTCTGTAGATATGATAAAATAGTACAACCTTTATTGATCTATGTAACCAAACGCACCTAGTGGGAAAAGAATTTAGTTGTTTATGTTGTTGTTGTCGTGTTTGCAAAAATGATGTAGTTGTTTACGTTATTGTTTTACTTTGTAGGAACACTTGCTGAAAAAGCACTTCTTGCTGTTTTGCCTCCTGAAGATAGTTTTCCATATACTGTTCGTATCAACTCAGAAGTTATGGCTTCAGATGGTTCAACATCAATGGCAACTGTATGTGGAGGTATTACTTTAACTCGTAGTAGTAGCATGTTTTATGATCTTAATTCACAATTAAGCTTTGGTCGATTGAATATTTTTCTTGCTGATGAAGTTTTAACTGATAGAAGTGGATGTGGTATTTGTTCTTAATAAAAGTTAAAACACAAGTGTAACGAAAGTTGTAACCTGTAAAAGCAGAAAACAAGAATGGCATGGCACTTTATGTAATCTGACCAGCAACACATTACAGGCCTAGTCGATGTACAAAATAGAGAGAAATTTTACTATAATCTTTCTGTTTGTAGGTAGTATGGCTTTGATGGATGCTGGCATTCCAGTAAGAGAACATGTTGCTGGTGTTTCTGTGGGTCTTGTTACTGAACTTGATCCATCCACAGGCAAAATAATGGACTATCGTATACTGACTGATATTTTGGTATTTTTCTGAACTTATTGGTTATATGTCGTGCATTTACTATGTCTGTTTGATTAACATCCAATTATAATTGTTACCGTCTAATTATCAACCACTTACACTTGATTCATAACCTGAGTATCTCATGTTGTTTTGTAATAAATGTTATCTATAACTTTGAATTATTTCTATATTTGGATCGATGTTAAAAAAACTGATTTATTTTGTTTGAATATTAATTGAGAGTATAATTTGATATAGATGTGGGGATACTCTAGTTTCCTACTTGAGCATCTAATTTTTTTAACCATTACCTAGCAGATAGATAGCTATCAAACAAAAAGGGATTATTGATTTCATGCAAAAGTATTAAATTTGAATTTTTCTAAGGGCTTGGAAGACCATTTGGGTGACATAGACTTCAAGATTGCTGGAACTCGAAAAGGAGTTACTGCTATTCAGTTGGATATGAAACCAGCTGGAATTCCTCTAGATATCATATGTGAATGTCTAGAACCTGCACACAAAGCCCGTCAACAAATTATTGATCAAATGGAACGGGAAATTAATGCACCTCGTACCAAGGGTGGAAGTACCTCTCCACGACTAGGTTTAGATCTTTAACTTCCTTTACTCCTTTTATTTATTTGATAAGGTTTTCAGTTAGGTTTCTTGACATTTTTGGATACCCTAATGTTTAAGATTTATTGTTTATGATGCAGTCACCTTAAAGTACAGCAATGATGCTATTCGTCGCTTAATTGGGCCAATGGGTGCTGCAAAGAGAAAAATGGAATTGGAAACAGGTCATTTTTTCACTTTGAAGTGCTTAAAAAGCGTATTAACAATTTGTTTTTTGTGTGTGGATCGCTTTTTTCTTTTTATTCTACTGTTGTAGTTTTTTGCTCTAGTACTATTGTTGATCTTTCCCAGGTCTGTAAAGGGGGTAAAAGTGAAATGTGGTTTGTAAAGAGGGTTAATTTCAATTGATAATTGAAGATGGTAAAAGTGATATGTGGTTTGTAAAGGGGGTTAGTTCAACAGGTTTAGCATCAAAATACTCTGCTTGAAAGTCAAAAGGCCTAGGTTTGATTCTTATTACCAACAATTCTCTTGCTGAAAGATATTTAAATATAATACAGAGCTCTTATAAGGCTTTGGCCTTGGAATAGGGTGGCCTATTCATCTAAATTTTTTCTCAAAAAAGACAAAAGTTCCTTTAGTATTTCCTCATACTTAACTTATAAATGATTACTTTTTAATTTTCTTAAGTAATCATTAATCTATTTTAACTATTTGATATTCCACCTTCCTCTGCTTTGTAAGTTGTATTCTGAAGATATGAAGTTCTCTTGAATATCTTCTGTTTCTTGATACAATTTTCGAGGAAGAAGGGCCATTTGTGCACGTTGTTTGACATGCTTGTTTTGATCCTCCTTGATCTTGTTTTGAACGTTTTGCAATTTATTGCCATGTTTATATCTAAATCCTGTTAATTAAGATATATATTAAAATGTTGTCCGTTTTTTGGCATCTAAACATGAACAGTGTTTTTGTATGCTTCAGCATATATATTTTGGAGAACAGAAGATATTTATAGATTTTCCTGCTGAACATATTATTTCCTACATTCAGGTGCTCGGATATCTGTAGATGATGGAACACTTACAATAGTTGCAAAGAATCAATCTGTAATGGATAAAATACTAGAAAAGGTAGTTCTTTCATTTTGTTGAATTATTAATTTTTCATATGATCATGCGTTTTTTATTATTTAAATTACATTTTTGCAGTCCTAAGTGAGACAAATGCCTCAGTCCTATGTCAGGAATCAATTTGATGATAATATCATGCAGTAATGTTTTCCTTACAGATTTCTCTTGTTAACTACTTTGTTATTTGCCTATACATTCAGGTTGATTTTATAGTTGGCCGTGAAATTGAAGTTGGAGGTATCTACAAAGGCGTTGTTTCCAATATAAAAGAATATGGAGCTTTTGTCGAATTTAATGGTGGCCAGCAGGGCCTTCTCCACATTTCCGAGTTGTCACATGAACCAGTATGTATGACTTAGTATTTTTTATTTTCTTATTATTAATAGCCATATGTTGTGTCTGTTTTGCTATCAACAGCATAAACCCTTTTATATAATGATTTACTTTAAAAACTCTGCATCCTTTCCTTAGGTTTCCCGAGTTTCAGATGTAGTCTCTATTGGCCAGCAGCTTTCTTTGATGTGCATTGGCCAAGATGTTCACGGTAACATTAAATTATCCCTTAAAGCAACTTTGCTTGGTCCTGGAGGATCGGCGACTAATCATATAGCTGAAGGATCTTCCGCATCTGCAAAAGAAACTGCCAACATTTGGGCACCAGTGTGGAATGCGTCTAGTATTACACAAGAACAAAATTCTGCTTCAGAGATGTCTATAGAAAAAAATGAGGTGTGTGAGACGAAACCCTCAGCTTCCCAAACACCAGTGATTGTAATACGCAGTGCTGCAGAATGTGATGAGGAGGAGAAATCTTTCAGCTCGAATCACAATTGGACTTCAAACGGTTCTCTCGTTGATAATGGGGTACAATTGGATCACAAGTCAAAATCTCCATCCAAGTCAAAACCTCGTAAATCTCAAGATGCAATTGATTCTCCATCTGACTCAGGTCCCTTGCCATATAAAAATACCAAGAAGCCAAAACTTTCAATGCAAAAAGAGTCAAAATCTGATACTCGAAGGGCAGAGGGGGACGAGACGGAAGGTAAAAACAAGACACCATTGACCGCAAAGGATTTGAAACTTGGGACAGAAGTTACTGCCAAAGTTTATCAAATTCGTGCACATGGGTTGGTATTGGATTTGGGTGGAGGAGTTCGAGGAATGTACCGATTTGAGGTAGAGTCGTCTTCTTTATATGTACCCTAAGTGACAGTTTATTTTTGATATGTATGCTTTTCCTTGTCTTCTTCTACCTCTTTTGCCAACTTAACATCTTTTTCTTATGATTTCATATTTTTATTTTGTTAAGATGTTTTTTATGATTTCTTGTTGGAGAGACCGAGAGAGATATTCATATTCTCAAGTTAATTTGTATTTTTTCTTTTATCATATTCATACATATCATGTCTTTTTAGTAGCCTTGATGATACATCTCGTACATTATCTATCTGTTTCTCATTGAAATTGCTTAGCTGATCATTCGTACACATAGAGTTGCTCCCACACAATCTAATGTCTCCCTGTCCTCTTCATGATTTCCATCTTTGCTATAATTAATCTTTGCATCAAGAATTCCTTTAACTTCTTAAATCCATACATTTGATCTGCACCATTATAAAATTGTTTTATTCTCTTCCTCTAGACTCACTTAACCATTTTTCTGTATGTAAAATGAACCATGATTATCCAATTCACTTGCTGACCTATTCTTATTTTGTATCGCAGGAAGAGGGCAAAAAGGACTTTAAGATAGGTGACCAGATGCGAGTAGTGTGCTCAAGCTTTTCTAGCAAGGGAATTCCAGTATTGTCTGCTGTAGATGATAACCAACTTTGAATTGGTTGTTTCTTTTAATGAGAGCGAACCAATGGATATATACCACCAAGATGATAGCTTGGAATAAATTCTTCCAGACGTGTAACCAAGACCAATGATTTTATTGAAAATCTGTTTTTTCATAGAACCTAATAACATCGATCAATCCATATTTGCTCAATTGCTGTTGAACAGCTAGGAATGCCTTGGTAAACTTGGGGAACTTTCGCACTGATGCCGTTGGATTAACTATATGAAACTTGAGAAAGCCATTGGAAAATGGATCTTGGAGATGCTTGACGTCATTACCACAATTTTGTAATAGAGTTTGAACGGTGAGGTTTAGATTTTACATTATAAACATACATCTGGGTGCACAAGTACTGGCCTGAACGTATGATTGTAATTTTTCAACTGTAAACCAAGGATGCATTGTTGTATCAGATATATGTATAAGTGATAGCATGTGTACACGTAGACTCATTTCATTATTCCATGGACATAAAAGTTTGGAGAACTTTGCTTCTTGCCTCGTTTCATTTTGTTAAAATGGCATGGTAACTATTGTAGGGCTCAATAGTTGTGAAGTATAAGAAATGAACATGTGAGAAGCGTAGGGAATAGAGATAAAAAGATAAAGATGACATTGTGATGATGCTGAGTTTCTTCTTCAATATGTAACATGGTTTTATAGCAAAGTTTCCACAAAGGGGTTCAACTGATCTAATTCTACTACACTCTAAAATTAGCATGATGAATATGTTGCACAATACTAGACTTGGGACATTGAAGAAATTTCATATTCGAATCCTTCGAATTAAGAATTTCCCTAACCACTAACATTTGATTATAAAAATAAAAAATACTCGACTTCGAAAGGGGCCCTTTTAAGAAACAAGAAAATTTCACGACCTTCACCCTAGAGCTAAAATAAAATGACAAGCTATGAAACACTTACAAAACACTAGAAAATACACTAATTATACCCGTCGATACAAGCAAAAATTTGAGAAAATGAAAGTACATATCCCCAACTAGGTTTAAATCTTTAACTTCCTTGTTCAGTTCTTTCCAATAAGAAGCTTCTCCCAAGTCTATTTCTAACCAAAAAGCATGCTTCCCAAAATTGTAAATGTGGTAGAGTCCACCATGTACCCAGAATTCCAACCAATGTGAACTTGTTATCTCTTACTTCAACATCAGCCACACAAAGAAGGTTATAGTCCTCTACTTCAACTTTGCTGGCATATATTGACTGCAGATAAACAAAATCGCCAGATATCAATGACAATAATCACATTTAAAAGTGTTCCAAATCATTGAGACCAGTGAAATTCATGGCGCAATTTAAGATACTGGACCAAATTGAACCAGAAACCAGCCAGTTTTCCGGTTGGTTTGATTCCAGTTACATCACAGTCTGTGTATCATAACCGAAAAAACTGCGACAGTTAGATTTCCATGCTAAACACACATAATCAAATAAAAGAGATGACCATGTACCTTTCCTTTAAAAAACGTGGTATCTTGGCATTGTTGGCACAACTGCAATATAAGAAATTGTAAATCAACACATTGTCAAGTAAAACAAAATCACATTAAGTTACCCAATTAAACATAATGAGAAAAACCAGTACAAAAATCTCAAGACGGTTCAAACATGACAACAAATAACTTCAAGCATTTTTTCACAAAAAAATCTAGTATATTGTGTAGTTTAAAATTTGTGAAATTATGAATGCAGTATCTGACCTGATCAACAAAAATATAGACAGAGAAAGGATTAGGCTTTGTGCTGAGTAGGAATAAGGTCATTTTAATGAATAGTATAGTAAATGGTTCATCCAAGTTTGTAAGCACTGTAACAAAGAAAAAAAATGGCAGCCAAAATTTCCCAGCCAATTTCCACAGATGCTGCACATTTTCTTCCACCTCTGAAAGATCTTGTGAATCAATATGACGATCATCCACCAAAGCATTCCCAGCTACTTGTCGCAGATAAAAACGTGCAAGTTATCAATAGAAATGCAGGTTAGGAGGTGCCGACAAAATAAACAGAAAAGCTAAGTACATAATACCAATCAAATATGCGGCTCACCATCCATGGCATAACCTATAGTCGATGCAGTCACAACCGATACGCCTAAGATGCTTCCAATGCCTATATGACATACAAAAATGATACTACTTTAGATAAAATAATTGAAGGGATTGATGTGTCGACTTTCAAAACTAGCACATTTCTTTGGCGTATCACTTCAAGTTCAAATATGGTAAACTTCTTCGACCTGTTTGATTTGAGGAAAACAGTTTTAGTTTCAAAAGTGACACCTTGTTTTCATGTCAGCATTGTCAATTTAAGATAACATAAAAGAACAATTTGTTAAAATTCTGCTACGCTACACTGATATAATGTCGTTATAGTTGCTAGTTGACAATACTACGTGTACTAAATTGCATATTGCAGAACAACAATTAAAAATGAAAACAAACAATGAAAAAAATGTTGTTTTCTATTCTACCATATCACCATGCTGCATTGCCACACAACGTAAACTTATAAAATTAACGACCCTTTATGCGGCTTAAATACAAAACTAAGCTTATGTATAAAAAAACATGAAAAATCATCTCTACCTAATTGATACAAGCTTTTACTAGTTTCCAATGGCACACTTTATAGTCAATAATATTGCACAACTTATGAAACCGAATCTTGTTTGCATAATTAAAAGGTTGGACTCAAATAGGTAATGAATTTCATCAACTCGATCGGAGTACCCAAGTTCAAACCCTAGATAGAACAATCATTTGCCATATTAACTTTATTTACACCACGGCATTTTCTACTTAAGGTTAAATTGGTAGGGACTACACGAGTTCAAACCCTAACAGAAACAATCACTTACCAGACTTTACTTATGGTCAAAATCCAAGATTACCATAGCCCTTTTCCCTAACGCATATGGTTAAACTTAAGACCAAAACAAATGTTGTTTGTATATAACCAATTGGGATTTTCTTAGAGACTGTAATATGAATGAGAATTAAATTAATACAATTATGCTGTTATCATATTCATAATTCACATTGCAAATACATGCACAAAACATTAATCACCAAACAATATTAAGAAGCTTAGAGAACCAAAATCAATATTGAAAATCATGATTAAAGCTAAAAAGAAATTGAAAAAAAAAAAAAACAGAGTTAGTTAAAAACTTACCAGAAAAACGAAAATTACGGAGGTAGTTAGCAGGAAGATTGAAAGGTGGTTGAAAAATGAGGGTTTTTACTTTCAGTTTCAGTATTGTTCTTACTGCTGCATCAGATTTCAATTCTGCGTCAAAAAATTGAAAAAGGAAATCATAAGAAAATAAATTGAAAAAATAAATAAATGAAGTGAAAGAAGAAGAAGAAGAAGAAGAAGAATGGTACTTGTTGTAGTGGCAGTGAAGTGCTTGAAACGAGAGATTGAAGAAGAAGAGAAGGAGGAAAATCTAAAGTGATTAGTAACAATTTTTGTGTGACCCAATAACAAATTCTTCATCTTTTTTCTTTCTTCACAATTGACAAAGTTTTCTCAAAGATACTTTTGAATTGTCAAATTTCAAACAAAGAAAATGGCTACTTAAATAATTAAAGACTTAATATTTCAATAACTTTATTAAATACACTTTGGTAATCAATTTTTTTTTTTTTTATCTTTGAAAGTTGAGTTATAATTACGATCAAAATTATTTTTAATTTTATATTAAATTCTTTGTTATGTTTTTTAAATTGTCAATTAGTAGTAAATTGTTAGTCTTTGTTAGAGAATAGAGTTGAACTCATCATGACTTTTTTTTAACTCAAAATGTTCGTTATTATATGTCCGTCAAATGTACCGTGGAAGTTTTACTCATAAAAAAGAAACAGAACATTTGAAATTGTGAAATAAAGAAGACAACTATGTAGCATAATCAATGGTAATGATTTTAAATTAAACTAGTTTGATTTTTGTGAAGACATTGCATTGGTGTTTGTGAGACAAATAACAATTGTTTTCTTCATAAACACATAATCTTTTAAGTATATATCCGATTACTTCTAAGTAAGACCTATGATGCTTCAATCAAAAAGTTTCTTATATCCTCTACATACAATGCAACTACATAAACTAATCTATTTGATGATTTGAACCGTCTATAAGAGTTCTTTCTTTTTAATGAAAATTTTTAATACCAAATCAGAGATCGAACACATCATCGTTTAAAAGACCTCAACCATAATCTTTAGATTGGTATACTAGTTTTAACATACATCATTTAAAAATAGGAGTAACATAAATGTCTTTAATCTAAGCTGACTTGTTTTTATAAGTAGAAGCTTCTACTATATAACAATTTGAATTAACATCTAGTTTATAGAAAATTAAATGAGATATGTATTTAACATTTACCTCCATTCAAAACAAAAAAAGTAATTAACATTTACCTAACAAATAAAAGAACTCTAATAAACTTAATCAAATTAAGTATTTCATCTTAAATCTTCTGAAAAGGGCCCTTGACATTGGCAACATTGGATACACTAAACTAAACCTTTTTGAGTATATCTACAAGAATTCATCTGCATCTTGAAATCATTGGCTTCAAAACCGATGCAACAGAAGGTACGTATATTTCTTTGGCTTTCAGTTTCGGCTTCATCAACCATGTAGGAATGGCGCCCAAAACAGTTGAGTTTCACAAATCATTGATGGAGTATGCATTTTCCAGTCCCGGCACAAACTGAACACTCATCTGCATCTCCAGCTACATGCTTTAAGCAATAATTGATCCTATCATTCACAACATCCTGCAGCACAATATTGTTTCAAGTTCAAAATGATGGACAGACATGATGCAAAATATATCTTTTATTCATTTACTCGGTTTCGGTATTTTAGAGTGTTTGTTAGACGTTCTAGAGACGGAGACAGCATGGCACAATTATATTTTTATGTTTGGTATATTTTGTTTGAAATAGTAATAAAACAAAATAGAATTGGATGTTACTAAAAGGGGTGGACATATATCTCTGTATCATTCCATTTCATTCCATTCTGCCTCACTGGATTCCTAAATAACACTTGGCATAGCTTAAATTCATCTTAAAGAAGTAACCTAATATAAAAGGGATTTGTATTCATGTATCGCCACGATAAAGTCAGGACTACTAAAGAGAGAATCTGCAAGACATTTAACACACTCCAATTGGTTCAAACACGTACTAATTTGAAATAACAACTTTTTCGACACGCAACTTTTTAAGAATGAGAAAGTACAATCAAAACAACAAAAATGCATTCAAACTTGAAATTTGGAAGTGTTGTTGAATAGTAGCTATAGCACTTTAGCATAGTGCCATAGCACTGTTGCATAGCGAAATTTGAATGAACAACGATTTTCCCCGATACACAATTTACAACGTTGATTTGGAAACAAAACAATTTTCAGTGAGTGCTTCAACCAATTAAACTCATGATAGGTGAGTTAATGTAAAATTGAAAAACAAATTGGGAGAATTCATACCACAAGTAGCTCATGGAGTCCAAGGGGTGCGGTTACAATGTATGAAACACCAGGGTGTTGCTTTGCTGCCTCTTCACTCAAGGAAGGAATATCCTGCATAATATTGCCAAGTTAGTTAGATGTAACTCCAAGCTCATGAGATATTCTTGATCGAGAGGGAGCTTCGGAAAAAATTGAGTTGCAAAAGCTGATTTTAACTTATACGAGAAACTAATATTTAAAAGACGCATAATCGTTGCAGTATAATTTCGTTTTTCTATAATTTCTTGATGAAAAATTTATCAAAACAAACCGACTCTATAATGGAGTTTAAAGTTTTGACACTTTTTATCATCATGATGTCAAAGAATCATATTGACAATTTATAGAAAGATAGAACAAAGTTATATGCAAATCTACCTGACTCCAATGCCTTCCAGGAGAAAGGAAAAAGGGACTGATGATAACGCGGCTTGCACCTTGCTGAACGCAAGATTGAAAAGCATCTCCAATCGATGGTTCTGCTAGTTCCTGAAAATTTATAAATATTACGAACCATCAAGAGTTTGCTCTAGGACTCTACAACTATGTCATAATATGCAAGAGCAAAGATAAGGCTAAATGCACCAAGAGAATTATGTTACTGCTATTATTATTTCTACAAGCCAAATCTAGCTTCAAGATCAGAAAATGAAAGAAAGGCTAAGAAGCATAACTCTATTTCCTCATGAAGGCAAATATGATTTCTTGTGTACACCAAACAACCCAAGGATAATGCCACACTCAGTGTTGTCAATTGCAGAAAATAGTAGTTTGTTCAAATTCAGCTACGTTATAGTCCTATAGCGCTACTATAACCTCTATTTAACACTAGTGATTTGATCAAATTTCGTTATGCTATAGCTATTATTTGACAACACTAGCCACTTGCTAGCATGATTAATAAAATAAAACAATATCTATCTATCCCATTTTCTAAAGACTATAGATAAGGTTTTAAATCACAACAAAGGTTGTATTGAGATCCTTGAATCATGGAAAATCAAAGTCAAATACAATTGATGCGACTACAACTATGGTCACATTGTAGAAGACATAACCTTGATTGATGTCACAAACCAAATCGCGGTCGCGAATGCAGTTAATGAAGACTCACCCGCGGTTGCATTGAGAAGACATAAAAACCTCAATGTTACTGTCCAAATTGCATTCGCAAAACTTTTAAAACTCTAACTATATGAACTACTAACACTCAAGTATCTATCTTGATGTTACAGTCCAAATTGCAGTCGCGGAACTTTCAAAATTCTTGCTATATATACTACTAAAACTCAAGTATCTATCTTGATGTTATGGCCCAAATCACAGTCGCCGATCTTTTAAAACTCTAGCTATATTATACTACTAAAACTCAAGCATTTAACTACCATCATTCAAATTTCATATTCTATCTTCATTTTTGTCTTTATATATTAACATTAAAATAAAATAAAACTGAAGAAAATTTACCATATGAGCAAGCTCCACAATCTGGTATCCAGTTTTGTGTCTAAACATTTCCACAAATTCATCTATCATTCAAAACAACACAAAATTTTAGGCATCAAATTTAAAACATTCCAAATTTCATAACTGATTTCAGCAAACACTTCTCTTACTAAGCATGAGATTTGATTCTTTGCGACGTGACCCGTGATCCACAATTATGACTGCATCATTAGGACCAACCCTTGAAGAGTTTTGAGTGCTCATACATAAAAATCGTGACTTTGAACAAAAATTGAGAGAATTTGAGGATTTTAAGGGTGCCCATGTTTGGTTTGTTCCAATTTCAGTTGCAGAAAAACTATAACAGGAAAATCAGAAAAAACAAGACCAATGAAAAAAAAAATTTAAAAGAAATTAAGATGAAAAATGGAATGAGAAAGAAAAAGGGTAACGGAAAAATTGAACCTTGGGAAGTGATTGGAACGAAGTGAGAGAGATTTCACAGGCATAGTTGATCACAGAAATTCAAAGTCACTTACTTGTTTTGATGCTTATAAGAGATAAAGGATATTTTTGTTTCAAATATATATTTTATCAAATGCAAATATATGAATAAAATAAACACAAATAATATATAGTTATTTTACGATGACAATTTCAATCATATGATAAAATTAAAAAATTATTATATAAAATTAATTTACATCATCAACAATGCGTGATTTTTTTTATATCAAATGAAAAAAATGTGACATACAAAAACATTTTAAAAATAGTTTCATATAGTCAAGTGCAAATGAAAATTCAACATTTTACTCTTACTTTAAAATTGAAATTTCAAAATGAGTTTACATGATAATATGTGAATTTTCTATTAAATTTTAAGTGAATATATGTTTCATTCTTATTTAAACTTTTTAAAATTTTATTTATATTCTACAAAGTTAGGTTCTATTATTATTTCTATCTCTATTGTTAACTTTCATTGTATAAATGATGATGTGATAGAGATTCACTTTACATAGCTCATGTGACATATACTTATATAATGTGACACCCATTTGGCCATTTCATTAATATGAGTCACCGTTTTGATTTTAACAAACAACTTTATGCATGCACACATACAATTTAGCATCATACATACATTTCTAATTTCTTCATTTCTTAGAAGAATTTTCACAAACACCACATATGCCAAATATTACTAACAACATTAACAAACAATTTAATTTATCACAACCCCCAAAATTTCCTATACCGCATAAAATGCACAAACTACACTCACACCAACATCATTCAACCACACTTATCACATTAAATTTTGACTCATTCCTCTAAACATGCAAGATATTAAAGACTATTTAAAAGTTTTATGAATTTAAGTGAGGAATCCTCACCTTGCTTTCCTCCAATTTGATTGCTTAAATTAGTGTGATTGTGTAGAGAGAAAGAGAGGTGAGAACTGAGAATGATATAGGGATATCCTCCAATTTATGAACACTTAAGTTTTATATCTAAGTATTTTTTTTACAAACTTAATTTTTTTATACTAAGATTAAAAAAAACTAATACAATTTTATTTTAGTTTTTAATCCGATTAAATCAACTTATTTACACTTTTGATAAAGATATAAAATTATTAAAATACGTGTAATTGCATATCGTGATAAAATTGTGACTACATATAATTCATATTTCAAATTAAGCTAGATATAAAAGAGATGTTACTTTTAAAAAAAAAAAAAAATTGTGACAAGCATTCAATCTTTAGTAATTTTGAGTTGCTATATATACAAAGGAAAATCACTTTTATTAAAGAATAGGTAGCTACAAATAACAATAAATAAAAAATTATTATTGAAATGTAAATATAAGGTATACAAACATTGCATTTTATTTATTCAAGTCTTCTAGTAAATATCACAATGTCCAATATAGTCAAAGAAGGTAAAAGCAAATACAAATAAAAACATTAGTTCACATAAATTTAGTGCCTCAATGACATATGACAACTTAATATTCTAGTTGTTATCCCACCAGAATTGTTTTTGGAGATTGTCAATAATATTATTGTCCACTTGAAAAGCTTTGGTGAGAACTTCTGAAGAGATTTTAGGATTAGAACCAAACACAGCATTAGCAATAGTGATAACACCTGGATTCTGGCTACTAAGTCCAGCAATAGCAACTGCATTTTCATATCCCACATTCAATTGGAAGTGAATGAGACCAATTGGGAACACAAATACATCTCCTTTGCTTAGTACTTTTGTAATGAGACGGTTTTGTGGGTTGGAAGTAACAAAGCCAACATAGAGGGTACCCTCTAACACTATAAGTATCTCAGTAGCTCTAGGGTGAGTATGTGGAGGATTTAGACCCTTAGGTGCAAAGTCTATGCGAGCAAGTGAGATACCAAGAGTGTTTAGTCCTAATATTTCATTCACAGTAACTGCTGTCACTTTTGAACCAAGTGGATTTGATGTATTTCCTTCTTTAACTGTGAAAAAGAAATCATTTGGTGTAGCAACTTTTGGATCCTTGCAGAATTTTCCATTCACAAACACTGCAATTCAAATTCAATAGAAAAATCATGTACTACACTTATATATATATATATATATATATATATCAGAAAGGTGACAGACACTAACGTATGTCTTTCTGTTTTATTTAATAAAAATAATGGAATTATAAAATTTTATGCGAATATTTAAAAAATCAATTATTTTATTGATTAGAAAAAAGAGTGCACCAAAACTTTAGTATCATATATGTATAAGAATATATGCGATGGAAAAATATATTGCAAAGATTATAGAATACAGTGATAAAGCATTGATGAGGTAAATTATATCTATACATACCACCATTCTTGATGTCTTTGATAGCCACACAAAAGTCTTGTAGAGGGCTAGGATCAAATGCAAAGGCACAAGATGATAAGGCCAAGAAGGATATAAGAATCAAGTAAATATTCTTCATATTGTAGCTAGCTATATTTTTTAGCAACTCTCTTGGTTGTATATTTGATTGTGTATGTTTATGAGGGATGACATTTTTGAGACATAAAGATAGTCTATTTATAAGTAGTGTAGGCGTTGAAATGGTCCATATATTAATTTACTTGTAAAATGCATGTAATGACCTAGTAAAAAAGTATTGAGTTAGTAGGAAAGTTATTGATAAAAATTAATTAATTAGTGAGACACTTGATCAATTAATTTTTAACAATTGCAAGCTACCTTTTCTTCTTTTCACATGATTATTGATAGCTTGTCACAAGTGCTACCTATTAAACCTGTATGATTAAATCAACTTATTGATATAGTCAATTAAAGAGAGGATAATTAATTGAAGAATAAGATTGTTAATATTTGAGCTTGAATATTTCTTTTATGCTCTTACTAAAAATTTAACATAAGGTGTTTTTTTTACTACGATGGAACACTAACTTTGAAGTTGAAATTGAGTTTTTTTCGAATAGTCGGTAAATATTATTTTAAACTCACACATAAATGCGAGATTTTAAATTCAATCCAATACATGATGTATAATTTAATAATATTAATATTTATTAATTAAATTAATATTTAAATATTATATTTTCTTTTAATATAAAATAAATTTATACGATTCTACATATCGACTTTATACGTTCATATTACATAATCAAAGACGAATTTACTTCAACTTTTAATTTTAATATTTTCATTGAATTTTTTATAATCACACAAAAGTTAATAATTTTGTGTTTAACCTTTGACAATGATATATATCAATTACAAAATTCACTTTATTTTATTTTTTTAATATATGATATTTTTAAAATAATTATCCTATATATCTCCAAATCTATTTTATTCTCTCCTCGATCAGATTTAAATTTGTATTTGTACAGTGTCTTTAACTTAAGATAATATTCAACTTCAACTGAGGTCAAACATAGACCTTGGTGATTGTAGAAGCATACACACAATTGACTATATCAGCAACTTTAGGATTTATGTTCTAGCTTTTTTATAAGTGTCACATCCATGAGAAAGAATCAAACAAATGTTCGTGTAGTTGGTAAATATAATTCATTCAGTGTAATAAAATAATACTCATTCCTCAAGACTTGTCCTCATAACTTGTTCAAGTAATTTTCAATAAAAGATTGAAAGATTGGAAATTGTTATATTGAGTATTATGTCAAAGGGCGAATTTATAATCTTAAAAGATTTGTGTGGATATTTTTTAGTAATTAGATCTTCTTATTTATAAAAAAAAAAATTGAAAATTAATCAAAATCATTTTTTATGAAATAGTTGATTCAACAACAAACTAAAAAACAAGTATAGTGATCAAATATAATCTTTTACATTATTAATATATTAAAATAATCTCTAAAATTACAACAACAAAAAATATCAAATCTATCCCTCTATTAATATTTACAAGGATTAAAATTATATTAAATTGATAATATATCAAAAATAGATTTAAAATTAAGTGAATAATATTAAAGATACATTTAATTACATATTTAAAAGATGGACAAATTTATCAAAATTTTAAGGTGATACACCCACACAATTTTAAAAATGAATTCATAAATATACATGGAAAAGTTCAAACCAACATAATATATTATCCTTGTATATTATAAATTATTAGCAAGTATGCAAATTTGTGATTGCATTCCAATTTGATCATGAAAAAGGAAGAAGACTTAGTTTGTGCTGTAAGTAGTAGTTAAAGAATGGTTCATCCAATATTAAATTAAATTTCATATTGCTAGGTCTTTATAGTCATTAATATCCAAGTAATAAAAATATAGACTTGCTCAAAATCACTTACTTATAAATAGACATTATGTTTGCATTGTGAAATATCTCCTACATAAATACATAAACATATACAAGCAAAATAAACAAATAGAATTGCTCCAAAAAAAAAAACATGAAGACTACTTACTTTTTTGTGACAACCTTCATGGCATTGGCTTCTTGTGCCTTTGCCTTTGATCCCAGCCCTTTACAAGACTTTTGTGTGGCTGTCAATGACACTAAGACTGGTGGTATGTATCTATAGCTATATACAAAGGAGATATCAAATTTTGATCAAATGACTTAATTTTTAATATTTTTGTCTATTTGTACATAATATGCATCTAAACATGTGTCATACATCTATCATATATATATTATATATATTATAGTAATAAATTGGTTTTTGTATTGAATTTGAATTGCAGTGTTTGTGAATGGAAAATTCTGCAAGGATCCAAAAGTTGCTACACCAAATGATTTCTTTTTCTCAATCAAAGAAGGAGACACATCAAATCCACTTGGTTCAAAAGTGACAGCAGTTACTGTGAATGAAATATTAGGACTAAACACTCTTGGTATCTCACTTGCTCGCATAGACTTTGCACCTAAGGGTCTAAATCCTCCACATACTCACCCTAGAGC
>JBBPBT010001302.1:579123-589606 GCA_037974875.1 Cicer bijugum | reverse complement strand
AATGGAAATATCAAAAGTAAAATGTAAGATATTTTTTTTCTATCAAAAAATCAAGAAACTTATTCATGTGGTTGCCATTTATGCCATCATCTAGAAACCATAATGTTAATACAATTATAAAAATTTGATTAAAAAAACCCAATTATAAAATTATCACAATATGACAAAGTATGACTCTAACATTTACTACAACACCTTTACTTTTTGCTTTCTTAAAAGGATCCTAATCCCTATAAATCTTTCTTAATCTCATATTAGGTAAACTATAAACCCTATCATAATCTTCTAAACAAATCCCTTTGGTCATGCAAACAAAATCTTGACCACTCCATAAACTATGTAATATATTATTAAAGGTGCAAAGTACCAACTCTAATCCTAAATTTAAAAGATGGGTTACCAAAAGATATATATTAGGTTTAAATGTTATAGTGAATACATTAATATTTTACTTCAATTGTTTCTTATATTTATAATCAGATTTAATATTAATTATCGTTTTAATCGTGACTAATTTACATCTGAGAATCAATTAGGCACAATAAATTTTTATCATACACAAGAATATCTCGTCATTTGTGTCATACACAAAAAATCCTATCCACACAAATCTAAAATTTAATAGGATCAAGCATTAACAAAAAGAGTAAATGACATTAATTGCATTATTTAAACCGTTTCTTTTTAGAACAGTAACACAATTGCATAGGATTCTTATAAGTAAGCTCTTAAGTATTTTTCTCATTTAATAATGTTAGGAGTATAATGAGGAACTTGACCTTGGCCTAATATGGTGTGGTGGGACCTAATATGTTGAAATAGATTTGTCATAATCAATCAAATTTTTTTTGTAGCATCTTAGCCATTTAAAAGATTTTCTTTTGCATGTCTATGGCAACTTTTGGCTACTTAGTGAAACATTTTGACTCGTGTGTGTATGATTCTACACGGTTGTATTAATGGAGAAAAACTATTGAGTTTGAAACTTGAAACCTAGGAGCATAAAGGCAAGAAGTTGCAATTTGACACTGCCCTTTTACATTTTTTTATTTACTTGTTTATTAAATTAATTTATTTTTTATTAAAAAAAATTATTTGAGATGTTTTTTATTAAAAAAGTAACTATATTGTAGACTTTTACAATAGAAATATATAAATTATCTCATTTTTACGAATACAAATTTAATTTTATATTACTACAATATCACTTGCTTGTTTGTAATCAAACAATCCATTTTTTAATTTAATAAAACAAGTTCAAAACACATAATAAAATATATATTTTTATCGATATCAAACACTCTAAATTTAAAATAAGTTTTCTTTTTCTTTAACTTCCTTAATTTTGTTGTTGTCAATGGTGTAGCAAACTAAAGAATCCATGCTTATTATATTTATCACACAAGTATCAAATATTTATATTTAAACTAAGTATTCCAAATTATTTTTAACTAATATTTTTCTTATAAAAGTATATTTTTTTTCCTTATACATTAAACAAATCCTACACGCATCTGTATCACCCTGTTTAGGGAATGGATCAGAAAAAATTCCTCTGAAGAATGTTAAGAACATTGTAGGGCATGTTACATTAGTACAAACACGAGTAGGCCTTTCATCAAAATTTGTTAACTAATTCTATCTAGAAGAAATTTTTAGTCTTTTTAGCTTGTGACTTGTGAGTATGTAGAAATTTTTTAATCCTCCGTTCTAAAAAAAACTATAATAAATCTTAATATTGAACAAGAAAAATAGATAAAGTATAGTCATATATTATTTTATTTATTATTCAAACTCAAATTTTTCAAACAACTCATAATTTTATATAAAACTTATTAGTCATCTGAACTCAACTATATAATTGTCTCATTTCCATATGAATTAATGATTAAATACATAAACAAAAATATGGTATAAAAAAATTAAATTCTAGTAGGTTATGGAATTAAACCCTTTTGGCTTCATAGCATACCAAGTTAGGTATATATAGAGATAAAGATTAAAATAGAAGTATAGAAACAAACTTAGCTCAAAATATGGAAACAATAATTGAACACCAGATAACTACACATTCATCAAAATGTCAAGAATTGCACAAGTATCGTTTTCCAAGAAAAACAAAAAATTACACTAAAATGCTCACACAAGACAGTGCACATAGAAATAGAAAATAGCACACAAATCCAAAACAACACCTTGACTATGACCTATTGGCCTCAACTCAAAACTCAATCATTCTCCACAGCCTCAAAACCTTATTAGAAGCAAACAAATTATACATTATGCATGATAATTAATTAAATCTCAAAATATTTCAATAATAAAATAAAACTTCTCATTAATAAAAAACATAACTAAACTAAACTACATAGTCTAATAAAAAAAACAAAAAGCAAAATAAAGTACTTGCTTTTCTAACTTGTAAAAATTGAAAATTTCCATTTATACATAGGTTCTTGTTTTTTTTCTTCAAAGAGGAATTACAATAAAAATCAAATTAACTCCAACAATTTTTTTTATTCCTCATAGAATGAACCTTCATTATCAAAGTGTTAGTTGAATAAAAGCTCACACAAATCAAAGAGATTTCTCAACATATCGCTTGAAAACTGTTTCCAAATCAGGAGTTGTGAAGAATTCTCTAACACCACCACCACCACCAACATTGTTACACCTTGAAATTCTCTTCTTCATCGGTGCCGGTGGACACGACAAGTTCACCGGAATCCTAGCTTCCTTCGCCGTCGGTGTAGTTGAACATTCTTCATCTTCTTCGTCGAAAACGGCGTCGTTTTTTGGATTAACCTTTGTGTTAATAGGTTTTAGTGACCTAACAGAAATTCCAGCAATCACCCATTTTTTAGCTTCGGATTCCAAACTATTCTCAATTTGTGTTTTTTTCGAATTTTTCGAAAACCCCATTTTTTTATGTGAGGAAAATTGTAACAAAGGTTTAAGCTTTTTCTTGTGGGGTGGATTAGAATCGAAGAAAAATGAAGTGGGGTTTAAGGATTTGAAAAAAGATTGGATTTTTAGTGAGAGAAACTCAAAGGGTTGTTGAAAAGAGTGATTTTTGAGTGAGAATCGGAACAAATGAAAAAATTGATGCTTGAGAATAATGGTGGAAGAAGAAGGAATAAGAGAAAAGGGTTGTCGTAGGTTGCTGTCTCAGAGAGAGAGAGAGAGAGATGAAAAGTTTGAAGATTGAAAGGGTGAAGGAAAGAGCGAGAGAAATAAAAAGGGGGGGATTTTTGAGTTTGAGCTATTTTGATTTCGTGGGAAAATTTTGGAAAGTGAGAGAAAATAAAAAGGAGAGAAAGAAACAGAGAGAGAGGTGCCCGGGATTTTACGGGCAGCACACAAGTGGGAATGTTAAGGTGAAAATTTGGCGCGAAAATTTCATTGAACTGGGTGGCAACGGCTCTTTTTCCCGCCTTTGGTTTTGATATTTGGATTTCCGATTTTGCCCTTTAATTTTTTTATTATTATTTATTAATTAAATAATTTTATGGGGAGTGATGTTTGGGGCAGAAAAGAAGACAGTGGGCACGATGACCGGCGTGACAGAGGTCGTGCGACGTCGTATTTGTAGCTCATAACGTGTTCTTGTGAAACCTTCATTCATGTGGGCCCCTTTATTTAGTACTTATTTAATATTGTACGTAAGTATTCTATAATATTATAATTATATGCTCTGCATAAATGTAAATAAATCATAACCGATAAATAATTTATAATGTATAATTTTAATCATTACTAATTTAAATGTTTAATAAATCATTAGTTATCGCGTAAGAAATTTTATGTTGCCTTTACATGAAAAATAAACAATTTATTTTGTATTGTACTATATATTGTACTTCTTCTAGTGTTTGCAAAATGATAGACAATATTTTATCTCTTAATTCTTATGATTGAGACCTCCCATAAGCAAGATATTAAAACATTCTTATATCATTCACGTGTCTATTTTTTATTAAAATTAAATGACCACTATGATTTGATATTTACAAAAAAAAGTATTTTTATGTTAAAAGTGTGTATTAAATTATTAGACAATTGATAAAGGGTTGAACTATCAATAAGTAGAATAAGAATAAGAAGTATAGTAAAAACTACAAAAAATTTAAATTATTTCTAAATATATTCACTTACCAATGTAGATGTTGAAAAATACTCTCAGCTAAAAATAGTTTATTTTATGAAAATCGTAAAGTTGAAGTTTTTTTTGTTCTAGACAAACATTGACCACCTTTTTAAATATTACATTTGATCAATTTTCTTTTATTCATTAACTTAACAATATGACCAATCACGACGTATGAAGAAACAATTTATCATATCTTTATATTATGGTTCTAGGTATGCTAAAAATAGAGTAATTTTGAAAAGAAAAAAAAATCATATAAGAAACAGTCTATAAAACTGAGTATTCTATAGGATGAATAAAATATGTTGAGCGTTCATGTTTTAAATTACATACACACGTCTCTATTTCAACAAATTCATGTGGATACAGTAAAACCGACGAACAATTATTCATTATACTAATGACTTGTCTTGGTGATGGCTGCTATCATTTTATTTTTGAGTACTTTCAAATTACAATATCACAAAAACATTGAGTTTAAACGAACCATTCAATTAAGTCTTCGTACTAGATGAGAAGATGGAAAATTTAATCAAAATAAATGCTTGGTATAAGCCCTTTTACATGGTGATGTTGTATTCAATCAACTTTTGGTCCATTTATAGCCAATTAGTTAGTCACAACACGGAAAACATTGAATAATTATATTATTTAGCTTGGTCTACTATAGGAGCAAAGCTACCATCGAAAAAAATAAAAACTCAAATGGTATAAACATTTCAAATAATCAATGGTAAAAACAATGAAGGAGAGTTGAATTTGGAAAAATCAACCCCTTGATTGCTTGCTAATTAACTTACGTGATTAAAGGATTTTAAGATACCCCATGTAAAAGTTATGTTAAATTTGCACATCAGAAATTCAAATCCCATAAACATATGTTCACATTGTTGATTTTCAAATTATCATATATAAATATACTAAATAATGTATGAATTACAATTATTTCCTTGGTCTTCGAACTATTTAAAAAATACAAGAGAGAACGATATTTCTACGACTAATTTCATATATTTAATAATTATTCATTATATATTATATAATTACAAAATCAAATAAGAGAGATATGATTATCATTTAGGAACCAACTCTAATAGTCTAATTCAATCCACTACATTGTAATTTGAATTTACTGTTCTTACTCTAGTTACTTTTACAATCAATTGAGATCTCAAATGTTTTTTTTTAACAATTTTGTTGAAGTTGTTAATTCAGTTAGGGTGTGATTAGTTTTACTGTTTTGGTTGTTGTAACTAACTAAATGATACATGTTATGAAATTTGGATATAAATACCAATGATGCAATGAAATAAAGACAGCAGAGTATTTTCTAACATTCTTTGAACATTATTCCATATACATAACTCCTCTCATCCTCATCATTAGTGTGTGTGAGTACAATAAAACTGTGATTAAGAATCAGTTTCTAACAGTGGTATCAGAGCAAAGTTTCGATCATGGCAAATGGAAACTTCTCTGGAAATCTTCCAATTCTTGATGGGAAAAACTATGATAAATGGTGCAAGCAAATGAAAGTGATGTTTGGATATCAAGATGTGTGGGACATAGTGAATACTAGTGTTGAGTCTCTTGTTGAAAATCCTTCAGAAGCGCAAAGGACTGCATATAGAGAATCCAAGAAGAAAGATTTCAAGGCATTGTTCATTATCCATCAATGTGTTGATGTTGTGAACTTTGAAAGAGTGGGTGAAGCCGAATCCTCAAAGGTTGCCTGGGAAAACTTAGAAAAAGCTTATGCTGGAGATGGGAAGGTGAAAAAGGTGAGGTTACAAACTCACAAGCGACAATATGAATTACTTCAAATGGAAGAAAATGAGGAAGTTGGTGCCTTCTTCACAAGAATGATGACATTGGTGAATCAAATGAAAAATTGTGGTGAGGATGTTAATGATCAATCTGTAGTAGAGAAAACTTTGAGATCTTTATTGCCAAAGTTTGATCATATGGTGGTGGCCATTGAAGAATCAAAGAATCTTGCATATATGAGCATTCAAGAACTGCAAGGATCCCTTGAGGCACATGAACAAAGAATGAAAGAACGCAGTGGTGAAAAGAATTCAGAAGTTGCACTACAAGCACAGTCCAATAACAAAGACAAAAGAGGCAGAGGCAAACTGAGAAATGGAAAAGGGAGAAATTACAACAGAAATCAACAAGATCATAATGGTAATAACCAAGGTGGTTCAAGAAATTATCAAAGAGGAGGCAGTAGTCAAAAGGGAAGAGGTGGTAAGAAGAAGTTTGATAAAAGTAGCATTCAATGTTACAATTGTCAAAAATGGGGGCATTTTGCAGATGATTGTTACTCAGGCAACAAGAGGGAATCACAACAAGATGATGCAAAGTTTGCTCATGAAGAAGAAAACGATGAACCTGTAATGTTGATGGTAACCACTAAGGAATATGAAGTGGGAACAAATTTGTGGTACTTGGACACGGGATGCTCAACTTATATGTCTGGAAGGAAAGACTGGTTTATCAATCTTGATGAATCAATGAAAAGTAAAGTGAAATTTGCAGACAGCAGCTCACTGACTGCAGAGGGTGTAGGAGAAGTTCTAATTCAAAAGAAGGATGGAAAACAGTCAAAAATTTCAGAAGTACTATTTGTCCCTGGAATGAAGTATAATCTTCTAAGTGTGGGTCAGTTGCTTGAGAAAGGTTACATGATGACACTTGAGGATAAGCAACTGAAAGTGTATGATGAAAAGAGTAGACTTATTTTAAAGGCACATATGTCAAAGAATAGGACCTTTAAGATAGCAATTCAGGTGCTGGAACATAAATGTCTGGTCTCAGCAGCAAGTAGAGAGGAATGGATCTGGCATTACAGGTTGGGACATTTAAATTTTGGAGATCTCAAGAAGATGAGCAGAGAAGGTATGGTGAAAGGACTGCCTCAAATACAAGAACCAACTGAAATGTGTGAAGATTGTGTCCAATCCAAACAACATAGAAAGCATTTCAGCAAGCATATGGAAATCAGGTCAAAGGGGAAGTTGGAAGTGATCTATTCAGATGTTTGTGGTCCTATGCAAGTTGACTCAATTGGAGAAAATAGGTATGTTGTAACTTTCATTGATGATTTCACTAGAAAATTATGGACATATTTGATCAAGAAGAAAAGTGAGGTGTTAAATGTCTTTAAGAAGTTCAAAGTAATGGTTGAGAAACAATGTGGCCATTCGATTAAGATCTTAAGAACAGATGGAGGAGGAGAATACATGTCAAAAGAATTTAATGAATTATGTGAGAAGGAAGGGATTGTGCATGAAATAACACCACCATACACACCACAAAGTAATGGCACTGCAGAAAGAAAGAACAGAACCATCATGAACATGGTAAGAACCATGTTGAAAGGAAAAGGGCTGCCAAAGTTTTTGTGGGGAGAAGCAGTGGCAACTGCCACCTATATTCTTAATAGATGTCCAACAAAGAGGCTCCATGAAGTGACACCTGAAGAAAAATGGTCAGGAATCAAACCAAACATCAACCATCTAAAGGTTTTTGGTTCAATATGCTACAAACATGTCCCAGATCAACTTAGAAGGAAGCTAGATGATAAAGGAGAGAAAATTGTATTGGTGGGATACCACGCAACAGGAGGATACATATTGTATGATCCTATTAATAGACAAATAGTAATCAGCAGGGATGTGTTAGTTGATGAGATTAAAGAATGAAAGTGGAACACTGAATACATAAGAGAATCAACTGCCAAAGTTATGCTTGACGGTAACACCAGCAGTATAGAAGAGTTACAGTTGAATGAAACTAATATGGAAAACAGTAATAACAATGCAACAAGAAGAAATCATAGACAAAGAAGTTTGCCTCAGAAGCTGCAGAATTGTGACATGGTTCAAGATAATGAGATTGATTCAGATGGTGAGCTAGTGCATCTGGCACTATTAGCAGGAGCTGAACTGATGAGTTTTGAGTATGCTGCACAGGATCCTAAATGGATTGGAGCCATGAAGGATGAGTTGCATTCAATTGAAAAAAATCAAACCTGGGAACTAGTAGAGCTGCCAGCTGAAAAGAAAGCAATTAGTGTGAAATGGGTATATAAGGTGAAACAGAGTCCTAGTGGTGAAGTGATCAAATATAAGGCCAAACTTGTAGCTAGAGGTTTCTTACAAAGGGCTGGGATAGACTTTGAAGAAGTCTTCGCACCAGTAGCTAGAATTGAGACCATAAGAATGGTCATTGCCATTGGAAGCATGAAACATTGGAGAATACATCAAATGGACGTGAAGTCAACATTCTTAAATGGGCCTATCGAAGAGGAAGTATACGTTGAGCAGCCTCCAGGTTTTGAGATAAAGAACCAAGAGAAGAAAGTATATAAGTTGAAGAAAACACTCTATGGGCTTAAACAAGCTCCAAGAGCATGGAACAAGAAGATTGATGGCTCTTTAATTCAACCTGGTTTCACCAAATGCATCTCAGAACATGGTGTATATGTGAAGGGAAGCTCAGAAACAGGAGTAATCATTGTATGTTTATATGTAGATGATCTTCTCATTATAGGAGAAAATGAGTATAAAATTGGAGAATTTAAGAAAAACATGATGAGGGAATTTGAGATGACTGATATGGGACAACTCTCATATTTCCTAGGAATTGAGTTCCAAAGTACAAAGGCTGGAATAATTGCTCATCAAACCAAGTATGCTGCTGAGATGTTGAAGAAATTTGAGATGGATAACTGCAATTCAGCAGCAACTGGCCTGCATTTAACCAAAAATGAAAATGAAGAAAAGGTAGATCCTACATAATTTAGAAGATTGATAGGAGGCTTGAGATATCTATGCAACACAAGACTTGATCTGGATTATAGTGTTGGCTTGGTAAGCAGGTTTATGCAAAGTCCTGGAGTATCACATTTGATGGTTGCCAAGCGAATTCTTAGATATGAAAACGAAACTACAAGTCATGGAATTCTATTTCCAACTGAAGGAACTGATGCTAAGGTGAGTATAATAGGATATACTGATTCAGATTGGTGTGGTGACCAGGAAGATAGGAAGACTACAGCTGGATATGTGTTTTTGATTGGAAAAGCTCCAATCTCTTGGTGCTCGAGGAAGGAACCAATTGTAGCTCTGTCTTTCTGCGAAGCTGAGTATATAGCAGCCTCTTTAGGCTCTTGTCAAGCTGTATGGCTCAATACATTGCTTGAGGAACTGAATGTAAGAAAAACAGAAGCAGTCACTATGAAGATTGATAACAAGTCAGCTATAAACTTGGCAAAACATCCAATTGCTCATGGAAGAAGCAAGCACATAGAGACACGATTTCATTACATAAGAGAACAAGTTACCAAGAGAAAGTTGAAGCTATAATTCTTCAAAAGTGAAAAGCAAGTGGCAGACATTCTAACTAAGCCTTTGAAGATAGACACATTTAAACATCTAAGAGATGAACTAGGAATTGTATGTAGATCAATCTGAATTAAGAAGGAGTGTTGAAGTTGTTAATTCAGTTAGGGTGTGATTAGTTTTACTGTTTTGGTTGTTGTAACTAACTAAATGATACATGTTATGAAATTTGGATATAAATACCGATGATTCAATGAAATAAAGACAACAAAGTATTTTCTAACATTCTTTGAACATTCTTCCATATACATAACTCCTCTCTAGGGATGGCAATTAGACCCAGACCCAGTGGGTACCCGCAAAAAAAACCCACAATGGGTAGGGTAAAAACCCGCATAATGGGTATGGGTACGGGGACGGGTAATTACCTGCAAAATTAAACGGGTATGGGTACGGATACGGGTACTATAGTACCCACCCCGCACCCGCACCCGCATTTATATAAATATATTATTTATTTATTTATTATATTAATATTTAGTTTAATTAATTGTTTTCCTTTATATTTTAATATCTATTAATATCATTGGACCATTACAATATTTATAATCAAATCAAAAGATAAACGTTTGCAAATTTTTTAAGAATTTGATTATGATGAATAGTTAAATAATTGTGACTTTATAACTAAGAATTATATCTTATTAATTGTGTCTTTATAATTATACTTGCAACTTATAAATTATTTTTACTGATTTCAAATAATATTGTTGTAAGACTTGCAACTTCATAAAATATTATTATGGATATTTGAATGTGTATTGTAACAAGTGTTCACTTGAAATGTTTTGAGTTATAAAATATTTTGGTTTATAATATTTTATAATTTAATTTATGATATTTGTATAATTTTTAAACGGGTAAATACACATATAGTCCATTAACTTAATTTTAGTTAACGTTTTAGTCTTTTATCTTCTTTTTT
>JBBPBT010001302.1:551500-569955 GCA_037974875.1 Cicer bijugum | reverse complement strand
TATTGATAAATATATATAATATATAAATATTTAGAAATGATGGACAAAGTCATTTCTCTTTGAATTTTGGTCAGTTTTATTTTACTGAAATTAATTATATTTAATTTATTGTTTTATAGTGTTAATTGATATGAAATTAAAGTAATTCATTTGCAAATATTTGTATTTGATGTATACTTGTAATTGTTTAACAATTAATATTTTGTAACTGAATTGTTATAAATTCTAGATTTCGGTTTAGAAATTTCAATATTAATGATTATAATTACTCAATTAATATTTGTAAGATCCATAGTTTTAAATTATACTTTATGTATTTTAGTGGATTTTGATATTGAACTCAGGGGCTTTTTAGTCAAGTTATTAATATTTTGGAAATTTAAATGACCAAAAAGATATTTCGATGCCCGATTAAGATTACTCGTCGACAAATAAATTAAATTAACTGCGGTGAATCTTTTAAGAAGAATTTAATTCTGGAGAGTTTTATTAAAAATATCTCGAGTCGCGATGATAGTAGATATTTTTGACGAAAAGTGGTTTGGAGAGGTTATAGGTGAAATTGTAATTTTAATAAATATCTAGATATTTTGAGATATTTGTTAAGTTATAATATATATATATATATATATATATATATATATATATATATATATATATATATGTTTGTTTGTTTGGAGGGGAAAAAGAAAGGAGATAGAAAAGAAAGAAAAGGAAATAGAAAGAAAGGAAATTAGAAGGAAAGAAAAAAAAAAAAAGAGTCCGTCTTCTTCCTCCCCTGCCTCGCGACTAACCCATTTTTCTTCTTCTTGGTTTTGCTTTATTTTTCTTTATTTGGCTTCAAGAATAGAAACCCAAGGATTAGTGGGTAAGAAAGCAAGGATTTCTCAGCTTCATACTTCCTCGTTGATTCGAAAACGAAGAAAAACGGTGTTAGGGATTTTAAAACCGTCAAACGCAAACCTTCACGTTTCGTCTAGATCTAAGCTTCGTTTCGCGAAGAGATAGAAGGGAAAGTTGTTCACCACCATGCTACGGTGCTAGTGAACTAACTTCGGAAGCGACATCGCAAGCGAAGATTTTACTGGATTTACTCGCGGTACCGTAACCGCACGTTAAAGCTAACGTTAAGGTAAGGGCTCCTTCCAAACTTTTAGTTTGCATTTAGGGACTTATCTGTGGTTGTGTGGAAAAGAATTTTGTTAGGGTTGAAGTATTGTTTGGGGGAAAATGAATTTAACTCATTTATGTATGATTTTGAGTAAATGAAATTTGTTGGGTTTGAGTGGTGATTTGTGTTGATTTGTGTCGTCGTATTCGATGTGTTCATAATTGATACTTATGAAATCTGAGATGTGTTTGTGTGAATTTTGTGGAAAAATGAATTGATGTGATTTGGTGTGAGTTGTGGATTGAATTTGAGAATATGTTTGAGTATGTTCTGTGTGGAATTTGAAAATCATTAGAGTTAAACGAGTATTAAAAATGGGGAATCTTTTAATACTTCTGTTTACTTAATGTTTGTCGTGAAAATCATTAGAGTCAAACGAGTATTAAAAATGAGGAATCTTTTAATATCTCTGTTTGCTTAATGTTTGCAGTGAAAATCGTTTAAGTTAAATGAGTATTAAGAATGAGAATCTCTTAATATCCTTGTTTACTTAATGTTTGTCTTGAAAACCATTAGAGTTAAACGAGTATTAAAAATGGGGAATTTTTTAATACCTCTGTTTACTTAATGTTTGCAGTGAAAATCGTTAGAGTTAAATGAGTATTAGAAATGGGGAATCTTTTAATATCTCTATTTACTTAACGATTGTTGTGAAAATTGTTAGAGTTAAATGAGTATTAAAAATGGGGAATCTTTTAATATCTGCATTTGTTTAACGATTGTCATGGATGGAGTCAGAGTATGCTCATGCATTTCATTTTTTTTTGTAAATCGTGCAGGCCCGTGATAGGTGGCACATTGATAAATAGTACTTTGGCCTGTGATAGGCGGTACATTTATGATTTACATTTTTTGTAAATTGTGCAGACCCGTGATAGGTGGCACCTTGGTAAATAGTACTTTGGCCTGTGATAGGCAGTACATTTATGATTTACGGTTTTTTGTAAATTGTGCAGACCCGTGATAGGTGACACCTTGGTAAATAGTACTTTGGCCTATGATAGACGGTACATTTACGATTTACGTTTCTTTTTAGTAAATCATGCAGACCCGTGATAGGTGGCACCTCGGTAAACGGTAATGGCCCGTGATAGGCAGTACGTTTATGGTTTACGCTTTTTAGTAAATCGTGCAGACCCGTGATAGGTGGCACCTCGGTAATTGGTACTTCGGCCTGCGATAGGCGGTACAATTATGATTTACGGCCCTTCGAGGAGGGTTTTGGTTTGGAATTACGAGTCCATGCATTTTGGCATATACGCATTGCATTAGGGTGCTTGACACACGAGTCGTGTTTGATTCAAGATTATGATTGAGTGTTTGAACTTGAGATGTCGTGGTAATTGCATTGTAATTGTTATGTGTTATGTTTTGAAATTGTGTGTAATTGTGATTGATTGCAAAACTATTTTGAAACTCAAGTTGGCATGGTGATGGTGTTTTAATTGTCAAGTGTGGATGTTTTGGAATTGTGTGATAGTATGTTTCATTGCAAAACTATTTTGAAGCTCATGATGTCGTAGTGATTGTGTTATAAGTGCTAAGTATTTTGTTTTGGAATTGTGTGTAATGGTGATCGATTCAGTTATGTAGTTTTAGAAAAACCTCAGAAACAATCGATTTCCCAATCAATTCTGTTAAAAGATATTGAACCAAATCGATTTGCCAAGTTACAGGGGCTTAGCTATTTATAAAATCGATTTGCCAATCAATTTGACAAGTTACATGGGCTTAGCTATTTATAAAATCGATTTGCCAACTGATTTGGCAAGTTACAGGGGTTTAGCTATTTATAAAATCGATTTGGCAAGTTACAGGGGCTTAGCTATTTAAGAAATCGATTTGCCACTCGATTTGGCAAGTTACAGGGGCTCAACTATTTAGGAAATCGATTTCCTAATCGATTTCCCAATCGATTGATTTAGACCCAGAATACAGGTTTCACTGAAAACCTTTAAGAAAATCGATTTCCCAATCCATTTGCTCAGTAGAAATTTTTATTCTGAGTCATATAATCGATTGCCCAAATTGATTCGTCAATTGATTGGTCGGTTGATTCATTACTTGATTGATTAAAAACCTTATTTGATTTCATTTTACTTGGCAAGTATTATATGAACGTTTAACATATGGAAAACCCTTTTAAGGTGCATACTAAGTTGAAAGGTTATTTTGTGCATTTAAAAACTTAAATGTTATGTGTTAATTGTTAATTTCGATTGGTGACTCTTTACAACTATTGTGGAAATCTAGGCTTTGCCCTCAGATGAGAGCCCGAATAATCCTACCGGTTCGTACCTTGTGGATGCAGATGTAGATGGAAACACCTGACTGAAGCTATGTCAGGAGGATCTTGCGGGGCGCATGAAGATCACTCAGAGTGTATAGTTTTTTGTAGAATGATCAGATTAGGTTGACGTATAGGGACTAGATGTCTTTCTTTTGGATTGTGTTTATTTTAAATTGGAAGACTGTACCTATACTAATATTGTCCACATGACATTGTATTTTCGATGGGTTCCATGTACCACTTTTTGATGAGTAAATACTTTGGATTCATATTTCAAAAACTATTCCGCTGCTTGTAAAATTAATTGACTTAAATGTCGTTGCGTTATGACTTAAACATTTATCCAAAGGTATTTCCCTTATTTATTTCTTGGTTTTATGAATTTGTTTTGAAAAAAAATACACTCTTGCTTTGAAAATCAGGGTGTTACAATATTAATAATAGTTTGAATATTTAAATTAAAATTCTAATACATCCGATTTAAAGTAAAAAAAAATCACAATTACCACAAATATCGATGAGTAAAATGATCGAGTGAGAGAACAAACAATATTTGCATTTGATTTTCTACTTTGAATATTGATAAATATATATAGTATATATAAATATTTATAAATTATTGACAAAATCATGTTCTTTTGAATCTTGATCAATTTTATTTTATAGAAATTAATTAAATTTAATTTGTTATTATATAGTGTTAATTGACATGAAATGAAAGTAATTCATTTGCAATTATTTGTATTTGATGTATACTTATAATTGTTTGATAATTAATATTTTGTAACTGAATTGTTATAAATTTTGAATTTCAATTTTGAAACCAAAATATTAATCATTATGATTACTCAATTAATATTAATAAAAGTTTAAATTTTTGTAAATTAAAATTTTAATATACCCAATTTAAAGTAAAAAATTTCACAATTATCACAAAGATTGATAATTAAAATGATCGAGTGAGAGAACAAAAATATTTATATTTGATTTTCTACTTTAAATAATGGTAAATATATAGTAGATAAATATTTAGAAATGATAGACAAAATCATGACTCTTTGAATTTTGGTTAGTTTTTTTTTAATTTTTTTTTATTGAAATTAATTAAATTTGATTTGTTGTTTTACAGTGTTAATTGACATGAAATTAAAGTAATTTATTTACAATTTTTTTTATATTTGTTGTATAATTGTTTGACAATTAATATTTTGTAACTCAATTGTTATAAATTTTGAATTTCAGTTTTGAAACCAAAATATTAATGATTATAATTACTCTATTAATATTAATAATAATTTGAATGTTTGTAAATTAAAATTCTAATATATCTTATTTAAAATAAAAAATTTCACAATTACCACACAGGTCAATGATTAAAATGATCGAGTGAGAGAACAACAAATATTTATAGTAGCAATAATGGTAACGGTAACCCTAGCGGTAACTGTAATTCTAACGGTAACGATAATCCTAGCGTAGCGGTAACGACAACAAAAACAAACACGGTAACGGTAATAGTAACAATAGGTGCTTCCACTTATCTCCCCCTATAGGCGGTAGTACATATCGCCTCCGACAGGTGCTTCTGCCAATCGCCCCCATTAGGCAGCAGTGCCTATCGCCCTGATAGGCAGCAGTGCGTATCACCACTGATAAATGGTAGTGTCTATCACCCTCGATAGGCGCTTTCGCCTATCTCCTCCGATAAGCGGTAATGGCTATTGCCTCCGAAAAGCGGTAGTGCCTATCTCTCCTGATAGGCGCTATCAGAATAATAATAATAACGGTAATGGAAACGGCAGAAATGGTAACGGTAACAGAAACAGCGAAAATGGTAGTGGTAACGTAAACGGTAACCCTAACCATAACGGTAACCCTAGCGGTAACGGTTACGGCAACAGCAACGGAAAGGGCAACAGAAAGGGCAACTGTAACGGTAACAGTAACGGAAACGGTGACGGTGACGATGACGGTGACGGAAACAGAAACGGTAACGGAAATAGAAATGGAAATGGTAATGGAAACGGAAACGGAAACGCAAACGGAAAAGGAAACGGTAACGGTAACGATAATGGTAACGTTAACGGAAACGGTAACGGTAACGGAAACGGTAACGGAAACGGAAACGGTAACGGTAACGGAAACGGAAATGGAAAAGGATACGGAAACGGAAACGGAAACGGAAACGGTAACGGAAACAGAAACGGTAACGGTAACAGTAACGGTAACGGTAACGGTAACGGCAACGGTTCGGGGTCGGGGTCGGGGTCACGCTCAGGGCGGGTTCGGGTTGGGGTTTGGGTTTGAGTTTGCGTTTGGCATATTCCACTCGTGCAAACACATTCCTAATTTTTGACAGAAGTACAAAAATATTTCTAATCTAAATGCCACAAATTGGGATCCCAACTGTATATTGAAACAACATATTATAGTCTACACAAATCTCAGTGCAACAACAACACCTATTATATAATTCAAATGATAGAGGGTATTATGGGAATAGAGAAAATAAACTAATTGATGACTCATAAGATTTTGTGATTGACAACACTTGGAAGACATGCTTGTTATATTTATCGTGCACCTCAAATTTATTTCACTATCATAACATCTTGCAGAACATCACACTTTCTAAATATAGAAACACAATATTTTAGTCGGGGTGGCTCCGGGCTGGGTTAATTTGAAACATAATATTATTATTTCGCATATCGCCCCCGATAGGCGCATCTGCCTATCGCCACCGATAGGCGTTTCCTTCTATTGCCTCCGATAGGCGCTTCTGCCAATCGCCCCCATTAGGCAGCAGTGCCTATCGCCCTGATAGGCCGCAATGCGTATCACCACTGATAAGTGGTAGTGTCTATCACCCTCGATAGGCGCTTTCGCCTATCTCCTCCGATAAGCAGTAATGGCTATTGCCCCCGAAAAGCGGTAGTGCCTATCTCTCACGATAGGCGCTATCAGAATAATAATAACGGTAATGGAAACGGTAGACATGGTAACGGTAACAGAAACAGCGGAAATGGTAGCGGTAACGTAAATGGTAACCCTAACCATAACGGTAACGGTAAGGAAACCCTAACAGTAACGGTAACCCTAGCGGTAACGGTTACGGCAACGACAACAGCAACGACAACGGAAAGGGCAACTGTAACGGTAACGGTAACGGAAACGGGAACGGAAATGGAAACGGGAACGGAAACGGAAACGGTAACGGTAAAGGTACTTCAACGGTAACAGTAACGATAACAGTAACGATAACGGTAACGGTAACGATAACGGTAACGGTAACGGAAACTGAAACGGAAACGGTAACGGTAACGGGTACGGGAACGAGAACGGGAACGGGAACTGGAATCGAAAACGGTAACAATAACGGTAACGGTAACGGTTACGGACAGTGGCGGAGCTTGACCGAAAAGTCTGGGTGGCCGACATAAAAATATAATATATAAATTAAATATATAAATAATATTATATAGTAAATAATTAAGTTGTAATAAACACAAAATAAAGTATCAAATAATTTAACTATATGACTTAAAAATACCTTAAAGTAATGCTCTACGCTCTTTAATTAACTTGAAATCATCAATAATAGACTCAGAACTGATACTTGCAGCAATTTCTCTTTCTATGTAAACTGCCATGCTATCTGCCAAAAAGTCGTCTTCCATCTTATTTCTTAACCTTGATTTAATAATTTTCATTGCTGAAAAAGATCTTTCAGTTGTGGCAGTAGAAACCGGAAGAGTCATGATAAGACGAAGTAATCTATCAATCAAGTAGAAATTTTGCGTCTTTTCAGTTGCAACCAAACATGAGCACAATTCTTGGATAGTTGATAAATTCTTCAAATTTAAATCTTGACGAGCATCAACCAAGAAATGTTGGAGTTGAAATTTCAAATTAATCTTCTCTTGCATGTTGAAATCTAGAGGGTAATATTTTTCAACTAGAGTGCAAATTTTTTCAATGTTAAAAGCTTTATAATTATCCTTAGGAGTCAAAGCACAACTTAGAGTTAACAAATCCATTGCTTGCTCACTAAATCTGTTATTCAACTCTTCTAATTGTTGATCAATGGAAGTAAAAAATATTTCAACTCTAAAATAATGCTCTATTGTAACCTGACCTTGTTGAAGACGAGAGCGTCCAAATTTTGTTGTTGAATGAACATCGTTGAGATTAGGAATTTCAATATCATGTTTTTCACAAAAAGTCTTCACTTCAGTAAATAATTTATCCCAACCATCTTCTCTCAAAGCTTGTATAAGACACTTTGTTGTTCCAACCAAACACATGACATTAACTATATCCTGAGATTGTTGTTGTAAGGCTTGGCAAAGTATTTCAGTTATCCCCATTATTTCTTTCATCAAATGCAAGATAAATATAAAATCAAAGGTCTTCAAATAATTATAAGCACTATCAGCATCACCACGTGTAGAATAACTTGCTCTTTCATTTGTAATTTTTTTTAAAACAATACAAGTTGCCTCATACATATTTATCAAGCTACAAATAGAAGAGAAATGTGATCCCCAACGAGTATCCCCAGCTCGTTTCAAAGTACCAATTTGATTTAAACCTTTGCCAGTTACAATTTCATCAATTTCTAGCAAATGTGAAATTTCCTCTAATTGAGCAGCTTGTAACTCATCATGACGCTTAGTAGAAGAACAAACAACATTAACAACAAAAGTGAGCTTCTCAAAAAATTTATGAATTGGAACAACTTCTCTTGATGCACTAACCAAAGCAAGTTGCAATCGATGAGCAAAACAATGAACATAGTAAGCATAAGGACAATCTTTCATAAATAGTGCTTGTAAACCATTCCATTCTCCTCTCATATTACTAGCACCATCATACCCTTGACCACGCATGTTAGAAACATCAAGATTATGTCGAGAAAGTATATCACATACTTTTTCTTTCAGAGTTAAAGCTGTAGTGTCTTTAACATGTGCCACAAAAAAAAAATCGCTCTTTTATTAAACCAACTTTGTCAACAAATCTTAACACAAGAGACATTTGTTCCCTTTTTGATTCATCACGAGCTTCATCTACAACGATACAAAATTTGGAATCACCAATTTCTTCACAAATATGTTTTCTCACCCTACTAGAAAGAATATGCAAAAGCTCTTTCTGAATTTGATGTGAAGTATATTTAGAATTATATGGAGCATTTTCCAACACAACTTTCGCAACTTCATCATTGTAAGTTGCCAAGAGTTTTATCAATTGAAGAAAATTGCCTTGATTTTTTGACTCGCTAGTTTCATCGTGTCCCCTAAAAGCACAAGCTTGAAGCGTTAACCAACGAACAGTGTCAATTGATGCCTTGAGACGTATTCGATTCTTCAAAATTTGTTCTGAGCTTTGCACTTGAAAAGTATTCCTAATATGCCCGTCCTGATTCAACAAGTCTAGACAAGCTTTCATTGCATTGTTGTGTGGTGAGCAAGGATCTATCCCTATGTGTTTGAGAAAGGCACAATATTTTCCATTTTTAACTTTCTTCCAGTTTCTAAAACCTGTACCAATGAATACATCTGATCCAGGACGTCCACTTGGTCTTTTGCTAAATAGATAGCATGGTAAACAATATGCAGCATCTTTAGAAGGTGAATATTCAAGCCATGAAGAAAATATGTTAAACCAAGCATATTGAAACCGTCTTGGATGAACCTCGTTGCCAGATAAAGGATATTCTTCTAAATTTATTTGATAAGGACCAAATTTTAGATAAGCTCTTCGTATTGCATCCAATTTATTTGGTGGATATTGCCAAATTTGAGGACGCTTTCCGGGGTCACGTTCTAAATATTTCTCAAAGTCATCTTTGAAAACTCTATGAACCTTGGAAAGATGATTCTCATTTTCTTCAATTCTTGGATTCTCAGAGATAGTTTCTGATGTAGAAGTTATAATTTCTTCATCTCTTTCAATCTCACAAATTTTCCTCTTGAAAAAAGAATCAATTCTTTTACTTTTTTTCATTTTCACAAACTTATCTAAATCAATCAATATAATAAACATAAAACATCTTATATTCAACAAAAAAAACTAAAACACTTTATATGGACAAAAAAACTCAAACAAAAATGCAACAAAACTCAAACATCTTATATGCAACAAAAAAACTCAAACACTTTATATGAGGGTCAAAACTACAATTAAATAAAAAAAAAGGAAAAAGAGGAAGACAACGTCATCATTTCAAGACAAACAAATGATCTAATAAAACATGAAGATAAAAAGACTAAAAAAGAGCGAAATTACAACTCGGACCAAGATTTCTTATATTTATCGAGAAAAATACATAAACATGCGAGGTTTATACTAATTTACCACTAAATTAGTAAACGCATCTATTCATTCTCCATCAAAATAGTTTCTAATGTAACCAATTGATAACAACCTCAAAGTATATTATTAATATTCTCAACATGAATATATTATAATTTTCTCAAAATGACTTAGTATGACGATCCAGCCATGAAGGAATCGCATACCACTAACTAAGCCGAAACACAATTTTCAAAATATTGTCCAAAAAGATGAACTCGCAACATAAAAAAGATAGAAAGATTTAGCTCAATAAAACTTAAAGCTCGTTCACATGCTTTGAGAATGGTTGCTCTTTTCTTAGTTGGATGTCGGCAATGTTCTTAATTGAATTTTTTCGCAATATCAAAAATCGAACTCCTAATCACTTGGCACTCATTTTAATTAACCCATTAAAATCATGTTACATACTGAAAAATAAAATATATGAAAAGAAATCCTTAATTTTACCATTGAGTCTTTGATAAATAATAATAAAGTGGAATCACCACTATATATAAGTCAACTACATAGCTGAGCAATAGTTCCATCCATGATCAAATCACAAACTAACATGTTGATTAATGCTTTAGAGAGGAGGTATTGAAAAGGGTCCCTAATGCTCAAACACTTCATATTGACATAAAATCAAACACCTTATGTGCGACAAAAAATATCAACAATAACATAACAAAATTTATGCTTTAAATTTCAGAATTTCAAACTCAACAATAACATAACAAAGCTCCAAATTCAGAATTCCAAACAGCTCCAAACAATATTAGAACAAAGCTCCAAACACCTTACCATAAAATCAGAATTTCAAACTCCAAGACGAGAGGAAGGCCGCCGCGAGCGAGAGGAAGGCCGCCGCGAGCGAGAGGAAGGCCGCCGCGAGCGAGCAAGATGACTGGCGATTGGGGATGGAGAGGAAGGCTAGCCGAAATTCTGACTGCAAGAGGGAGAGAGGGAGAGAGGAAGGTGGATGGAAGAAAGAGAAAATAAAATTAGGTTTAGGTATTTTTGTAATTATTTAATTTTAATATGGGCATATTAGTCATTGTACTTATAATTTTTTTTTTTGGGTGGCCGTGGCCCCCCTGTCACAAAGAAGCTCCGCCTGTGGTTACGGAAATGGAAACGGAAACGGAAACGGAAACGAAAACGGTAACGGTAACAGTAACAGTAACGGTAACGGTAACCGTAACGGCAACGGCAACGGCAACGGTTCGGGGTCGGGGTCGGGGTCACGCTCAGGGCGGGTTCGGGTTGGGGTTTGGGTTTGAGTTTGCGTTTGGCATATTCCACTCGTGCAAACACATTCCTAATTTTTGACAGAAGTACAAAAATATTTCTAATCTAAATGCCACAAATTGGGATCCCAACTGTATATTGAAACAACATATTATAGTTTGCACAAATCTCAGTGCAACAACAACACCTATTATATAATTCAAATGATAGAGGGTATTATGGGAATAGAGAAAATAAACTAATTGATGACTCATAAGATTTTGTGATTGACAACACTTGGAAGACATGCTTGTTATATTTATCGTGCACCTCAAATTTATTTCACTATCATAACATCTTGCAGAACATCACACTTTCTAAATATAGAAACACAATATTTTAGTAGGGGTGGCTCCGGGCTGGGTTAATTTGAAACATAATATTATTATTCCGCATATCGCCCCCGATAGGCGCATCTGCCTATCGCCACCGATAGGCGTTTCCGTCTATTGCCTCCGATAGGCGCTTCTGCCAATCGCCCCCATTAGGCAGCAGTGCCTATCGCCCTGATAGGCCGCAATGCGTATCACCACTGATAAGTGGTAGTGTCTATCACCCTCAATAGGCGCTTTCGCCTATCTCCTCCGATAAGCAGTAATGGCTATTGCCCCAGAAAAGCGGTAGTGCCTATCTCTCACGATAGGCGCTATCAGAATAATAAAAATAACAGTAATGGAAATGGTAGACATGGTAACGGTAACAGAAACAGCGGAAATGGTAGCGGTAACGTAAACGGTAACCCTAACCATAACGGTAACGGTAAGGAAACCCTAACAGTAACGGTAACCCTAGCGGTGACGGTTACGGCAACGACAACAGCAACGACAACGACAACGACAACGGAAATGGCAACCGTAACGGTAACGATAACGATAACGGAAACGGTGACGGTGACAGTGACGGTAACGGTAACGAAAACGGGAACGGAAACGGAAACGGGAACGGAAACGGAAACGGTAATGGTAAGGTAACGGTAACGGTAACTTCAACGGTAACGGTGACGGTAACAGTAAAGGTAACGGTAACGATAACGGTAACAGTAACGGAAACTGAAATGGAAACGGTAACGGTAACGAGTACGGGAACGGGAACGAGAACGGGAACGGGAACGGGAACTGGAACTGGAAACGAAAACGGTAATGGTAACGGTTACGGAAACTGAAACGGAGACGGAAACGGTAATGGTAACGGTAACGGTAACGATAACGGTAACGGTAACGGTAACGACAACGGCAACGACAACGATTCGGGGTCGGGGTCGGGGTCACGCACAGGGCGGGTTGGGGTTGGGGTTTGGGTTTGAGTTTGCGTTTGGCATATTCCACTCGTGCAAACACATTCCTAATTTTTGACAGAAGTACAAAAATATTTCTAATCTAAATGCCACAAATTGGGATCTCAACTGTATATTGAAACAACATATTATAGTCTGCACAAATCTCAGTGCAACAACAACACCTATTATATAATTCAAATGATAAAGGGTAATGTCGCAATAGAGAAGATAAACTAATTGATGACTCATAAGATTTAGTGATTGACAACACTTGGAAGACATGCTAGTTATATTTATCGTGCACCTCAAACTTATTTCACTATCATAACATCTTGCAGAACATCACACTTTCTAAATATAGAAACACAATATTTTAGTAGGGGAGGCTCTGGGCTGGGTTAATTTGAAACATAATATTATTATTCCGCATATCGCCCCCGATAGGCGCATCTGCATATCGCCACCGATAGGCGTTTCCGTCTATTGCCTCCGATAGGCGCTTCTGCCAATCGCCCCCATTAGGCAGCAGTGCCTATCGCCCTGATAGGCAGCAATGCGTATTACCACTGATAAGTGGTAGTGTCTATCACCCTCGATAGGCGCTTTCGCCTATCTCCTCCGATAAGCAGTAATGGCTATTGCCCCCGAAAAGCGGTAGTGCCTATCTCTCACGATAGGCGCTATCAGAATAATAATAATAACGGTAATGGAAACGGTAACAGAAACAGCGGAAATGGTAGCGGTAACGTAAACGGTAACCCTAACCATAACGGTAACGGTAAGGAAACCCTAACAGTAACGGTAACCCTAGCGGTAACGGTTACGGCAACGACAACAGCAACGATAACGACAACGACAATGGAAAGGGCAACTGTAACGGTAACGGTAACGATAACAGAAACAGTGACAGTGACGGTAACGGTAACGAAAACAGGAACGGAAACAGAAACGGTAACGGTAACTTCAACGGTAACGGTAACGGTAACAGTAACAGTAACGGTAACGGTAACGATAACGGTAACAGTAACGGAAACTGAAACGGAAACGGTAACGGTAACGGGTACGGGAACGGGAACGAGAACAGGAACGGGAACGAGAACGGGAACCGGAACTGGAACCGAAAACGGTAACGGTTACGGAAACGGAAACGGTAACGGTAATGGTAACAGTAACGATAACGGTAACGGTAACGGTAACGGCAACGGCAACGACAACGATTCGGGGTCGGGGTCGGGGTCACGCACAGGGCGGGTTCGGGTTGGGGTTTGGGTTTGAGTTTGCGTTTGGCATATTCCACTCGTGCAAACACATTCCTAATTTTTGACAGAAGTACAAAAATATTTCTAATCTAAATGCCACAAATTGGGATCCCAACTGTATATTGAAACAACATATTATAGTCTGCACAAATCTCAGTGCAACAACAACACCTAATATATAATTCAAATGATAGAGGGTATTATGGGAATAGAGAAAATAAACTAATTGATGACTCATAAGATTTTGTGATTGACAACACTTGGAAGACATGCTTGTTATATTTATCGTGCACCTCAAATTTATTTCACTATCATAACATCTTGCAGAACATCACACTTTCTAAATATAGAAACACAATATTTTAGTAGGGGTGGCTCCGGGCTGGGTTAATTTGAAACATAATATTATTATTCCGCATATCGCCCCCGATACGCACATCTGCCTATCGCCACCGATAGGCGTTTCCGTCTATTGCCTCCGATAGGCGCTTCTGCCAATCGCCCCCATTAGGCAGCAGTGCCCATCGCCCTGATAGGCAGCAATGCGTATCACCACTGATAAGTGGTAGTGTCTATCACCCTCGATAGGCGCTTTCGCCTATCTCCTCCGATAAGCAGTAATGGCTATTGCCCCAGAAAAGCGGTAGTGGCTATCTCTCATGATAGGCGCTATCAAAATAATAATAATAACGGTAATGGAAACGTTTGACATGGTAACGTTAACAGAAACAACGGAAATGATAGCGGTAACGTAAACGGTAACCCTAACCATAACGGTAACGGTAAGGAAACCCTAACAGTAACGGTAACCCTAGCGGTAACGGTTACGGCAACGACAACAGCAACGACAACGACAACGGCAACGGAAAGGGCAACCGTAACGGTAACGATAACGATAACGGAAACGGTGACAGTGACGGTAACGGTAACGAAAATGGGAACGGAAACGGAAACGGGAACGGAAACGGAAACAGTAACGGTAAGGTAACGGTAACGGTAACTTCAACGGTAACGGTGACGGTAACAGTAACGGTAACGGTAACGATAACGGTAACGGTAACAGTAACGGAAACGGTAACGGTAACGGTAACGGGTACGGGAACGGGAACGAGAACGGGAACGGGAACTGGAACCGAAAACGGTAACGGTAACGGTAACGGTAAGTGTAACGGTAACGGTAACGGTAACGGTAACGGAAACGGGTAACGGTAACGGTTTGGGGTCAGCGTCGGGGTCGGATTCGGGTTTGGGTTTAGGTTTGCGTTTGGCATATTCCACTCGTGCAAACAGATTCTTAATATTTGACAGAAGTACAAAAATATTTCTAATCTAAAGGCCACAAATTGGGATCTCAACCGTATATTGTAACAACATATTATAGTCTGCACAAATCTCAGTGCAACAACAACACCTATTATATAATTCAAATGATAAAGGGTAATGTCGCAATAGAGAAGATAAACTAATTGATGACTCATAAGATTTAGTGATTGACAACACTTGGAAGACATGCTAGTTATATTTATCGTGCACCTCAAACTTATTTCACTATCATAACATTTTGCAGAACATCACACTTTCTAAATATAGAAACACAATATTGTAGTAAGGGTGGCTCTGGGCTGGGTTGATTTGAAACACAATATTATTTTTCCGCATATCGCCCTCGATAGGCGTTTCCGCATATCGCCCCCGATAGGCGCATCTGCCTATCGCCATCAATAGGCGCTTCCGTCTATCGCCACTGATAGGCGCTTCCGTCTATCGCCACATATAGGCGCTTTCGCCTATCTTCCCCGATAGGCGCTTCTGCCTATCGCTCTCGATAGGCAGTACTACATATCGCCCCTGATAGGCGATATTACATATCGCCTCCGATAGGAGCTTCCGCCTATCGCCCCCATTATGCAACATTGCCTATCGCCCTGATAGGCAGCAGTGCGTATCACCACTGATATGTGGTAGTGTCTTTCGCACTCGATAGGCGCTTTCGCCTATCTGCTCCGATAAGCGGTAATGCCTATTGCCCCTGATTAGCGGTAATGCCTTTCTCTCCCGATAAGCAATAATAATAATAATAATAATAATAACGGTAACAGAAACGGTGGAAACAGAAACGGTAATAGAAACAACAGAAATGGTTGCGGTAATGAAAGCGGTAACTATAATGGTAACCCTAACGATAATGGTAACGATATCGAAACCCTAACAGTAGCAGTAGTGGTAACGGTAACCCTAGCGGTAACGGTAATTCTAACGGTAACGATAACCCTAGCGTAGCGGTAACGGAAATGGAAAACGAAATGGAAAATGAAACGGAAAATGAAACGGAAAGAGAAACGGAAACGAAAACGGGAGACGGGAAACGGAAAATGGAAAACGGAAAACGGAAAAGGATCTGCAAGATATTTTTCAATTCTTACAAACACTATGAATATCATCCCATTAAATCATTTACATAACTATATCTTAAACCAATATGTATTGAATTTCTATTATATATTGGGCTATATGTATTTGATAGTGGGTATTGACTATCACAATGTATGAATACTGATGTCATTGACTTTAGTCAAAATTGGTATCTCATACAACAAATTTCTTAGCCATTATACCTTTTTACTACCTGCAACTAGAACAACAATTTGTGTAGCTATGGTGGTGTTGATAATATAAGTTTATTTCTTTGAACCCCAATAAATTGCACATTCACCAAGGTTGAAGATCTATCTGCTTATGGAAACGTGATCCTCAACATGATTTATTCAACTGTATATCCTTCCAAAAGTAAAGGATATCCACTATAGATTAAACTATAGTTAATTGTTCATTTTAAATATTTTAATACTTTCTTAGTAGTATGTCAACGTTCTTTACATAGATTGTTTGTATACCAACTTAATCTTCCAACAACATATGTTATATCAGGTTTGGTACAAGTCATGACTTACATCAAGCATCTGATTACCTTTTATATTTTTGATAGTGTTGACCAATTATCACCAAACTATGACTTTTTTTTTCTTCTTATTTCTTTTATTTAATCTCTTCATATTGTATCACATACAATTTATAAACATTTCAATTATCATAAACACAAACTTTTGTCATTCTACTTTTTACCATATTTAATAAGTATCTCAATTTAAACTTCTAATTCTCTTTTCAATATATTTATATTCAAGATATAAAACATTGAGTGCATTAAATATATACTACCATAAGTTAACAAATCATGATCATAAAAATTTCTCATAATCAAATATCATAAGGTGGATCGAAATATGTAAGTCATCTACTTCTTAACAAATAAGAACTCATTTCATTTCTATTAAATAAACAATTTCTTCATAGTTATATTATAACTAATACATACACCATAAATTCTATTTGTTAATTCAAGTTTCATATTTAAATATATTTTATAGTAAATCCAAATAAGTATCATAATAGAAAATAAACAATCAATACAATCATTAAGATTTTCTATGAGTTTATTCCATAAACATTTGTCAACTTACAATAATTTTAAAATATATATCAAGATCATTTTTAATATCAAAATAAACAAGAAATTGACAGATACTTTTATACTATCATACATATATAATATGAATTAGTCTATTTTATATTTAATAACTTCTCACATGAAGCGTCACTATCATTGAGACATACACTTGATATTTATGACAATTTATTTAACAACTGTAAATAAATTAATGTATTAAATATACATCTTAAACCATATATATTCATACTTGTCAAAATTTAAGAAACCAAAATTATAAATAAACTTTCTTCCAACAGTCAATCATAAATTATTGTTCTTAGTATAAAAACATCAACCATAGATAAACAAAATATTCATCAAAACATATTATCTCTAATTCAATATTATTAATTTTTCACATCATATCTCCATATTATTATATATGCATTTCAAACATGAATGTAATATATAAATGTATTAATACTAAATAACTTCCGGTATTCAACTATGAATTTTCATTTGATTATTTCTAAGACTTTAAATAATCTTTAAAATCCAAACAAGCAAAATTCATGCATAAACCATATTAAATTCAAATACTTGGATATATTCTAAATCATGCATATTAAATCTAACCACATATTAAATTTAACATAAACAAATATAATTTCTTTGGAGCACCACATATGAATTTAGAATTTCAAACATATCATATATATTCATATAAATTAAATGTGTACCTTTCACCATGGTCAAGAAAGTTCAATTCCTTTAAAAGTTGTAGTCATAAATAAATTTGATAATCGAAAATCGAACCTAAAGATTGTTGGATCTTTTGTTGGTGGTATGCGGCAAATATTGAACAAGAAGAGAAAAGTAACAGTCAAATGACATTGATTGATTATGTTTCATTTGTAAAACTAAAACAATCTTTTTTTTTTAAGAGAAAGCTAAAACAACCTATTGCCAATCTTAAAACATGTATTACTAAAAAAATACTAAGCTCAAGTATTGTAGATTTTACATTAGTGAATTTTTCATTTAAATTTCCCCCCAATCTTTAGAGAGCACCATATTTAATTGTTTTTTGATATTTTAAAAAATTTCAAATTTGATTTGTATTAGACAAAAGCAAATTTTTGCAATACCATGAATAATCAAACCCAATATACATTGAGTATTAATAGTCGTCCTAGTTAATTTAATTTATTTACATACTTAAATGATTCACAACAGTTAAATTATTAAAGTTATTTAATTTGTATTATAAATATGTCTAAGATTATAGTTATGAATGATTGTAATTTGGTCATTGTATAAAATTTATTATATTGATA
>JBBPBT010001302.1:536928-550604 GCA_037974875.1 Cicer bijugum | reverse complement strand
CTCAATTGTTATAAATTTTGAATTTCAGTTTTGAAACCAAAATATTAATGATTACGATTACTCTATTAATATTAATAATAGTTTGAATGTTTGTAAATTAAAATTCTAATATATCTTATTTAAAATAAAAAATTTCACAATTACCACACAGATCAATGATTAAAATGATAGAGTGAGAGAATAATAAATATTTATATTTGATTTTCAGTTTTGAATAATGGTAAATATATAGTATATAAATATTTAGAAAATAATGGACAAAGTATATCTGTTAAATTTTAGGATTCATCCTAGCTCAAAAATGTTATTTGATCACTAAAATAAAAGGACTCAAAGACAGTCAAAAATCAATATAGTTTGTAACTCTAAAAATCAAAATGTCAAGAAAGTTTGATCAACCTTGATATATGATAAGACATTGTAAAGGACATCCATAATTATTAAAACAAGAACTCCAGATTGATTATTAAATCTCAAGAAAGATCAAATTGGCAGACCCAGATTGATAATCAATCTCCGTTTTTTGCATAACTTCAGCAGCGATGCATTCTCTTCTGCAATGGCTTATAATTCTTCTCCAAACTCCTCTGGCTACATTCAAGACTCAAGATCGAGACTGTACTATCAAAGATCAAGGGAGAAACGTCAAAGGCTTTTTAACTAGAAGACAAAGCTAATTTAATGCAAAACCAGAAAAGTCAAAAAAGCAGTTTTTCAAAGCTGGATTATTTCTAATCTGATATATTGGATTCAGTCAAACTACAGAGCACTACCAACAACTCTTTTTAAACTTCATTAAAAGCTTCTAATGCCTATAAATAGAAGGCAAATATCCAGGATCAAAGCAAGAAATTCAAGTGCTGTAAAATCCCATAAATCAATCACATACACATACTTGAAGTTTTGAAATTTCGCAAAGAATAAGCTGGTCTATATTCTTATATTAGATTGGGTAATTATCACTGAATCCTTTGTAAAGAATCAATTCTTAAACAAGAGTTGAGAAATCTTAGATTCTGTCAAAAACAATCCAATTGTAAAAACTCAAACTATAAAAGTTTCTTTATAGTTTGTTTAAGAGTACATTAAATCCTATCAAAGTTAGATAGGTGCTATTATTGCTTTCTGGGTGGAAAGTAATAGAGATTAAAACACATCAAGGTTTATCTAGACTTGGTGTTGTAAGATCAAGAAGGTTCTTTGTTTTAAACACTTAGTGGAAAATCTCACAATGTGAGGACTGGACGTAACCCATGTTGGGTGAACCAGGATATATGTTTGTGTGGTATTCTCTATCCTATCTCTCTATTTGTCATACTTAATTGATTAACTAAGATAAAACACAAACTGATTTTTTGTTTTAAGCTAATCAAGGAGCGTTCTCTGTTTTATAATAAAAACCAAGAACGTTCTCCGTTTTCTGTTTTCATAACCAAGAATCAATCTTGAGTTATTTTCTAAAGTTTTTAACAGGAATTTTTAAAAGGTGCATTTACAATTCAAACCCTCCTTTCTTGTAATTTGACATTGTTACTTCAATTGGCGTCAGAGCTCAGTCTCTAGAAAGTTCAAAAACACCTAACAAGTGCTAGAGAAAAGATCTAGAATAATGTCGAAAGCAAAATACATTGTTGAAGGAGGATCCTCAAACAGACCACCATTCTTTGATAGATTAGATTACTACTTTTGAAAAAACAAAATGCAGCTGTTTCTATAGTCTCAAGATACAGGAATGTGGCGCATCATTACAGATGAAGACTTCACACCAAGGGTTGATCAAGATGACTCAAACTCTGCCATAAAGAAAGAAACAGACTGGACAACCGATGATAAAGCTAAGGTACTTTTAAATTCTAAAGCCCAATTATTCTTATCATGTGCTTTAAGCAGGGAAGAAACTGAAAGAGTAGATGAATGCACAACTGCGAAAGAAGTTTGGGATACACTACAAACTCATCATGAAGGAACAAGCCATGTTAAAGAAACAAGAATATACGATGGTATAAGGAAATTCGAACTGTTCGAAATGCAAGAAGGAGAAACTATTGATGAAATGTACTCAAGATTTACAACAATAGTAAACGAAATGTGTTCTCTTGGCAAAGCTTACATAGTACAAGAAAGAGTAAGAAAGATCTTGATGTGCCTTCCAATTATTTGGAAACCAATGGTAACAACTATAAGTCAAGCCAAGAACCTTGAATCACTGCTTCTAGAAGAATTAATTGGAACATTAAGAGTACATGAAGTATTGTTACTAGAAGACAAACCAATCAAGAAAGGAAAGGAAATAGCACTAAAAGCTTCTCAAGTAAAAATCACAGCACAATTAGAGGAAGAACCAGAAGAAAATGAACAAGAAGATGATTCAGAAAGGGTTTTCGAAACAAAATTCCTAAAATAGAGGTTGACAAGAGTCAAGTTACATGCTTTGGATGCAACAAATTAGGACATTACAAAACAGAATGTTCCTCAAACAGAAATCCACCAAAACGATTTCCTTTCAAAAAGAAAACAATGATGGCAACATGGGATGATTCAGAAGAATCAGAAACTGAAGAAGAAGAAGAAGCCAACATATGCTTAATGGCAAAAACAGAGGAAGAAGAGTTAATGATTTCTGAACCTTGTCATTTATGTGAAAATGGGAAAATAATTTGATTACTTGTTAAATGACTCAAATCTCCTTATTCAAAAATGCAGTTCTTTAAAGAACAATTTTATAAAGAAAAAGAAGAAAGTTAGGCTAAAAATAACTTGCTAAAAAATATTATTCAAGAGTTGAAAGAAACAAAGTTTTTTGAAAATCAAGAAAGTCAAGAACGTTCTCCTTTACAAACAGAGAACGTTCGACTGAAAAATGAAAATGAACTTCTCAAAACAGATTTATTAAATTTCATTAAAGCCCCTGAAACCTTCTGAAAATTTTTTTTGTTCCAAAAAGAAAGGAAGAAAAATGCAAGACTAGATGCTCATATTGTAAAAAACTTGGACATCTAGAATTTGCTTGCTATTTTAGAAAAAGAGATGAAAAGATTGAAAGAAAAAAGGTATTTGAAAAACGAAATCATTCTGTCAAAACAATGTTGAAAAAACTGCAAAAAGGAGAACAATCTCTAGAATGGTTCCCAAAAGGAGAAAGTTCCAAAACACAAGTTGTACATTCTGGAAACTCGTTTAAACAAAAGTTTAAATCTTCTGAAACCTATATTGTTAAATCTATTTCAAAACCAACAACTAAAAACACAACTAGTTTCAAAAATAAAGGAATGGTATACCATTTCAAAGAAAAAGGAAACGTTAAAAATAACTCTCCAGGACCCAAAACAAAGTGGGTACCTAAGGCTGAAATAATATCACATGTAGGTTGGTTTTCCAAATATAAAGAGAAAGCCTTGGTTCTTGGACAGTGGCTGTTTAAGGCACATGACAGGAGATAAAAACTGTTTCATAACATTCATCAAGAAGGATGGTGGTTCGGTCACTTTTGGCAATGATAATCAAGCTCAGATTAAAGGTAATGGAACCATTGGTAAGACAAACTCTGCTCAAATAAATGATGTTCAATATGTGGAAGGTTTAAAACACAACCTATTATGCATAAGTCAGCTATGTGACAATGGATGTGAAGTCATTTTCAAACCAAAGGTATGTGAAATCAGGAAAGCTAAAACGGGAGAAATTCTATTTTCTGGAAAACGAAAGAAAAATTTATATGTTTTATATCTTGAAGAACTACCTGATGAATCATGCTTTATATCAATCAATAAAGATAAATGGATTTGGCATAAAAGGGTTGGACATATCAGTATGAAAACCATTTCAAATATTTCCGAACTTGATCTTGTTAGAGGATTACCAAAACTTAACATTAAAAAAGATAAAATATGCGAAACTTGTGAAAAAGGTAAACAAGTCAAAAGTAGCTTTCACTCAAAATATTTTGTAACAACAAATAGAACTCTTGAACTACTTCACATAGATCTCTTTGGGCCAGTCAAACCAACAAGTCTAGGAGGAATGAAATACAATTTTGTTATTGTTGATGATTTCTCAAGATTTACATGGGTTATGTTTTTAAAACAAAAAGATGATGCTTTTGAAGCGTTCAAAACATTATGTAAAAAGGTTCAAAATGAAAAAGAATCCATCATCATTTCTGTAAGAAGTGATCATGGAGGAGAATTCATAAATACTTCATTTAAAACTTTTTTTGATGAACTTGGCATATCTCACAATATTTCATGTGCAAGAACTCCACATCAAAATGGAGTTGTTGAACGAAAAAATAGAACACTACAAGAAATGGCAAGAACCATTTTAGAAGAATCAAATGTTGAAAGATATTTTTGGGCTGATGCCATAAACACATCTTGTTATAGCTTAAATTGTGTATCTATCAGAAAGATTATAAACAAAACCCCATATAAAATCGGGTAAAGTAGAAAACCAAACATTTCTTACTTTCACATTTTTGGTTGTTACTATTACATTTTAAACAACAAAGTTCTTTCTTGGATGCAAAATTTGATAAAGTAATCTTTCTTAGATACTCAACCGAGTCTAAAGGTTATAGAGTGTTTAGTTTAAGAACTAACGTTGTTGAAATAAGTATGCATATATTATTTGATGAGTTTAATGACTTAGATGTAAGTAAAAAGGATGAGGAAGAAGAACCTCCAATTGAAACACAGCAGCAAAGCAGTTTGCAGAAAACAGAGAATGATAAATAATCTTTGTTTCATTCTCCACCAAAAAGTTGGAAAACAATTGAAGATCATCCTCAATCCCAGATCATTGGAGACACGACTGATGGAATTAGAACCATAAAATCATTCAAAAATGATGAAAACAACATGGAAATGGTATCTCAGATTGAACCAAAATCAATCAAAGATGCAATTACTGATCAATCTTGGATAAATGCCATGAAGGAAGAACTACTGCAGTTTGAGAAAAATGTAGTCTAGACTCTAGTACCTGATCCATTAGATCAAACAGTCATTGGCACTCGATGAGTGTTAAGAAACAAACTTGATGAAGAAGGTAAGGTTATCAAAAACAAAGCTAGATTAGTAGATCAAGACTACAATCAACAAGAAGGTATAGACTATGATGAAACATTTGCTCCAGTTGTAAGGTTAGAAGCTATTCGAATACTTCTTGCATATGCATCTCGTAAACTTATTAAATTGTTTCAAATGGATGTTAAAATTGCTTTCTTGAGTGGGTTCTTAAAAGAACAAGTGTATGTAAAACAGCCCCCAGGTTTTGAAAGTCAATCAAAACCAAATCATGTTTTCAAACTTACCAAAGCACTATATGGCTTAAAACAAGCACCAAGGGCTTGGTATGAAAGACTAAGTTCATTCCTAATTAAAAATGATTTTCAAAGAGGAAATATCGACACTACACTATTTAAGAAAACAGAGGGAAATGATTTACTCATTGTTCAAGTATATGTTGATGATATCATTTTTGGATCAACAAATGAAAAAATGTGTGAAAGTTTTTCAAAACTTATGCAAAGTGAATTTGAAATGAGCATGATGGGAGAATTAAGGTACTTTCTTGGCTTACAAATTAAGCAATATGAAAAAGGCATTTTTATCTATCAAGAAAAGTACACCAAAGATCTGTTGGTTAAATATAAAATGAATGAGTCAAAAATCATGACTACTCCTATGCAACCATCTTCTTCTTTAGAAAAAGATGAAAATGACAAATCTGTTTCTGAGAAAGAGTATCGAGGAATGATTGCCTCTTTGCTTTATTTAACTGCTAGTAGGCCTGATATAGTATTTGCAGTAGGATTATGTGCTCGATTTCAATCAGCACCAAAAGAATCTCATTTAACAGCAGTAAAACGCATATTTTGATATCTTGTTGGAACCACTAATCTTGGTCTTTGGTATAGAAAGGGTTCACATTTTGATATTATAGCATATTGTGATGCTGATTATGCCGGACATAAAATTGAAAGAAAAAGCACGAGTGGAGCATGTCAGTTCCTAGGCGAAGCATTAATCAGCTGGTCTTGCAGAAAGCAGAACACCATAGCCTTGTCAACAACAGAGGCTGAATATGTTTCAACAGCAAACTGTTGTTCACAGGTTTTGTGGATTAAAAATCAACTTCAAGATTACTCTATAAGTTATTCCAGTATTCCAATTTATTGTGATGATACGAGTGCTATAAATTTGTCTAAAATCCCATTCAGCATTCTAGATCAAAAAATATTGAAATATGATCCGCTGTCGCACACGAGTCAAATTCAATTGACAAAATGTAAATAGAGGTAATAACTCAAATCATTTCATAAGGACTTCTAATATAATAATAATAATAATAATAATAATAATAATAATAATAATAATAACCGAATTGAAAATTGAAATTAAAAGGGGTTTTTTTAGAATTTTTTATTTAACAGATGAGCAAAACAATTAATCACTTATTCGAGTTTCAGACCTATCACAGATTCTATCAATTAGTTTAATTTCTAATTTATGATTCTATTTTTATTTGAATATAGAATTGATCAAACAAGCGTAATCAATCCTATGTGAATTTGGTTTCTTTGATTGGATTAAGCATCACAATCATCAAAATATTACAATTAACGATCAAGCGTTGCAAAATTATAATTCAATTAAATTAGAAACCGAAACCAAATTCTATCAAATAAATTTAATCAATCCTATTGAAATTCAATTTAAGCAATCAAAATATCAATATAATCAAATAAACAAGAACATAATCATTAATAGAAATTAACTGTGTAACCTGAATCTCAAGGTGTTGATGAAACTCTGAACTCGTGGATTAATCTTATAAAATTAGCCTTCCATAAAATTAAAATAACACTATTTATTTCTTGTAGCAATTTGAATCCTTATTTTTCCTTCCTTAGAAAAGAAACAAAACTGCCAATATATAGTACTTGATATTCGACTTTAGGGTTTAGGGTTTAAAAACAAGTGGCCCACTAATTAAAATTATTACAAAAATTCATATTACCAAATTCGCAATTTCGGCCCAGTAAAGTTCGGAATTGGTCTTTCCTTCCAATACAGAAGTTGTAGCTCAAATTTGTATCTTTCCAACGCCTGCTCATATGTGTCAATCTGATATCCAGAGCTCAAATTATGACCTACACAACGAGAAAGAGTCAAAATGTAAATAATAAAATTAAAATACAAATAATAAAATTATAATTCAAATTCGACCTAAAGTTTAGAAACAAGCTAAAAATATTAATCTAAGCTATAAAGAGCTTTTAAAATACCAAACTAAAAACCTAAAAACATGTGCCCATGCTATGATCAAAATAAAACATCATTTTATTCGTGATCATGTCAATAAGAAAGATATCGAATTAATCTTTGTTGATACTCAAAATCAACTTGCTGACATATTTACAAAGCCTCTTGTCAAGGATAGTTTCAATTTGATCAAAGAAAATTTGAAAATTAAGAAAAATCCAGAAAATTCTGGATAAATTCTGCTTCTGCAAAAATCGGAGAACGTTTATTAGTCTCCTTTTCGCGAATCATCATTCTCCGTTCTGAAACTCCTCTTAATTTGTATCATTATTCTTACATGATTCGCAAAATCTGCCCCGACCTATTGTTTGAGACTATTTATATGATTGAGCGTTTTGTATTATAAGTTATTTTTTTAACTAGATAGGGGGGAGGAAGTTGCACAATATGTTAAAACCTGCCCCGATCTGACGTGGTTGTAGTTTTAATGCTAGAAAGTTGTTTGTGTACAATACTAAATTTAATCGATAAACGATTTGTAGGATGCAGTACAGCTCAACAATGAAGAGTCCCTTGTGGCCAAGCTTCAACGTAGAAATGAAGCTTTATAGCAAAGTCCACTAGACACGCGTTTTTTATCTCCAAAATGATGCTTCTATGTCAACACCAATAGAGCTTTGCTATGATACTTATTGAATTGATAGACTAATTCAAAGCTTTACTAAAGAGAACAAAAAGGAAAAGAGACATTATGTAAGACTTGACATCACAAATGAAATTAGACATTAATTCATTGTGGAAAATGGGAACATATAGGCAAAGAGACATCAACACCACTCAAGAATTTGATACTTTGTATTCTAAACTGATTATAGGAATTGTGTAAAGTAGAGTTATGATATAATTTGATATTGAATTCAACACCGTTTGTTCTATTGTAAAATATTTCTTTTTTTGTTATAAATTTGTAGCTTTTTTTAAATATAATGAATTGAGTATCTTTGTTTCATTATAATTTTATTGTCAACTTAATTAAATGATTCATAAAAAGCAAAATAGATTTGCACCATACCACAATAATCTAACAATGATATTCAATGAGCATTAAAGTAAAATTATGCATCATAACAAAAGAATACAGGATGGACAATATAAAGCAAAATAAATATGAAGCGTATGTGTTATATTTTCCAATTCTTTACACAACATATCATCATGAACTAAATGCTTACAACTCTAAATTCATCAATTGATAAGTATTGTATCAAAAAATAGTAAACACTAATATATTAACATCATTAATATACCAAACGTATTAAGTCACTCCCAATCAGTATAATGTTGAAATGTTGAAATGTTTGTCTCATCAAGGGGTGCCTACAAAATAATAAAAACTAATTAACATTATGATAAGTTTAAAAGAAAGTGTTGTTCATTTTCAACACACAAATAAAATTACCATAAAAAATGTTGTGAAACTAAATTGATCCTTTTGTGTTTGTGGAGGCTCATAAGTTGGAGGTGTTGAACAAGATACTTCATCGAGCATTTGACTTCCTTCTAGCCGAAACTTCTTTCTTTTCAATAAAACTCTTAGAACGCTTGTGCATGTGTCTCTTTAAGTCAAGGCATTTCTTGAATCCCGTTGGTTGCATAACATTATTACTCACAAATGTCGGGTTTTCATTAATGTCATTGTCTCTAACTTGTGAGTGACATTCTATTATTTTCTTACACATGACATCTACATAATTATCAACAATCTTAAGGTGTTCTTCACAAGGTGATGTCTCGGCTGCCACTCTAATGAATTTAGAGACAACTTGTCTAAACTTCCGTGTTCGAGATAACTTTGGATCTCCTTCAACATTTTTCCCTTAAAATCTTTCACAATACCACAACAAGCTTCTCTTGCCCACCTTCTTAAAATATACTTCTCAGGAATGACCTTCATATCATTTGCTTCAAACACTTTCAATGCATGTGAACAAGTATGCCAAATGTCTTACAACTACAAGTAATAGAGGTTGAAGCATGATCAAATGACACTCTCCAAAATCATTCATGGTTGACCACAATGATGACATATTGACATAAAGAGTGAGACTCGTTTCTCTCTAATATCGATAAAGCTAAGAATAACTTAAACTTGTTTTGAAATAACTCAAATACAGTGTGTGTGAGTATACTTTTCCCATCTGTATCAGTATTGGTGACAACTCGTATCTTAACCTTGCAAGCTTATGTGATAACTCATACTCACAACTCAACTCATTTATTCTCTTCTCCTCAACTACCCGTTCAAAGTGCTTGAAGAATTGTATAATATCAATATTTGGTTTCATACTAGATTTGAAGTGAGCATTCAAGCTTTCACTTAGTTGGGTACTCCACATGCCAATAGTGAATGCTCCTTTCATGTAACTAGCAACCCATTTTTTTTAATGGCATAAACTGACTTGACCCAATTAAGTTTGTCGAAGAAGTTTCAAAATCGGCTTCAATGTCAATATCATACATGCATTTCTTGAAATCTATTAAAAGATAACTTCCTCCCTTCATTAAGTTTCCAAGGTGTTTAATTCCATTTTGCAACAAGTGCCATGTGCATAACCCATGGTGCCCTGGCCATTGCTTCATATTGGTCAGTGAAAACAATCCTTGGTTTTTTATGGTTGTGTGCTGGCAAGAATGTATAAAGCAACTACTTAAATGACTCAATTGTCTCATCATACAATAGTGTTGCACCAAACATTATTGAATCCTATAGTGGTTGAAATCGGAAAACAAAGCAAGCAGTCTATTAGCATGATTGGTACAATATGTAGTGTTCAATGATACAACGTCGCCAAAATACTTGTAATCCAACATCATATTTGCATCATACCAAAATACATTTGTGATTTGTTCTTCTATATCGATTTAGTATGCATGAAAAAAATATGGATTATCCAACAATTGTCGTTGAAAATATTGTGAAAGACAACCAACATTGTCGTACATCATACTCCTTTGTCTTCTTGCACTGAGGTAATTTTTTATATCCAACCGTGTAAATCCAATATTAGATCTATGTCCTGCATGTGCGCTCATAAGTTAAAATGTTGACTTTTGCCTTAGTCCAGAATTATCATCCAAATCAATCTCATATGCTTGAACTTCAGTTATCTTTATATGTGATGCAAGCATGTGTGTTGTCTCTAGAGGTTGTAGAGGATGATTATGATCCTCTACAAATTCATGAATGACAAAATTTCTATGTGTGAAATTCTTGTTTTGCAATCCGATCTAGTCTCGACTCTATGGATGTTAACAAAAGCCTCTCTCTTGGAACAAACAAATCTACATGATGATATAGTGTCATCTTTGTTCTTTTTTTCATAACGTTTTCTAACTTCAAAACCAGCATGTGCACTATATGTAAGCCAAAATTGATAAGCCACATCTATATCGTCAAATTTCAAACCAACTATTGGCTTCCAATCAACATTTGACGATTACATGTTTGATCAAAATTTCCAAATTAAATAATCTAAAAATGGAATAAAATAATTAAATGAAAGAAAAACTGTGAAATAATGAATGAACCATGTGTTGCTCTGTTTTTTAGTTAAAAAAATGTGTTGCTCTATGTTTTGCAAGTATCACAACTTCAAAACAAAAGAATAAGTATCACAACTTAAAATAGCTCTACAAAAATCATTTGGCATAACTAAAATATTCTACTCCATAATTTTATAACAAAATTAATACAACAAAGATAAAAACATAAAAGCTTCCAACTCTTTTATCCAATGATTAGAAACAATTTCAATTAGTTACGACTATTTTTGAAGGTGACATTTAACATACACATGCATAAAATTTGGGTCAACCGGATACTTTTCATTGGTTTGTTTTATACGTGAAGCTCCACATATATTTGGATATAGTACACAAAACTAAGTCTTGAATTTTATGAAGCTATATAATCTCAAACCGAAAATATTTCTACACTCGAGTGGTTTTTCAAATTGTTTCGGATTTTTCTTAATACAACTTTTATGACAATCAATTAAAGAATATAAACATATCACTGCTTATTGTTAGTTATCGGTTGCTTGCTTGCAAAATTTTATTTTACACCAAAATTTCATCTCAAATTTTAAATTGGGTGGATGGTTATTGAAATGATATCGGGGCTTATAATTGTTGTTGTTGAGCGACCATATTTAATAAAATTGAATTTGAAAATCAATAGAAAGACATTGTTTGTTTTCGAATGTTGATTAAAAAAAAAAAACGAGTATGAATCGTCCTATTTCGTATATTGTAAGAATCTTACGCTATTTCAAGATTTGAATCTATAAAAAAAATTCTTTGTAAATTCTATCTTGTAATAGTAATAATAATGATTTTATTCTATAAAAAGTTATAATTGTAAAATTTCTTTAGGCTAAATTTTGTTAATTTTAACACCAAATATTATACACATAACTTGTAATGATAAATTGTATGTTATCTTGTTGTTAATTAAATGCTCACTTGTGAAATAAAATTAAAGATAATTCTTCGATCAATACTTAAAGAATTTAAAGTTGTATCATTCTTCCAATGTATCATTGATGTTAATTTTATTGATTTTAGTATAGTCTTTGCTTCTCTTATAATGGTTTATTCATGGTTTAAAAACCATTTAAGGTGACACTGTAAAAATCTCATGGATAAAAATGTTCAATGGCTTTAAATGCAAGGATAAAAGTCACATGATCAGAGATTAATCGTAATTTAATTATTCATTATAAGACTCTTAATTTTAAATTCTAAATTATACAATTTTAGGGTATTTTATGTTGAATTTCTTAGGTTTTTAGCCTAGTTTTTAGTATTTTGTGAGTTTAATGCCAAAAATATCTTTTGAGACCCGTTTTAAATTATTTGTCGAAAAGTAATTTATTTACGTTACAAAGAATTTAATACTGGTCACTTTTGTGAAAAATATCTCGAGTTGATGAAAATTGTATATGCCAATTGAGTTGCGACGAGAGTGGATACTTTTATCAAATGGTTTGAGAGGTTATGTGTGAAATGGTAATTTTAATAAATATCTAGATATTTTTAAATATTAGTTAAGTTATATATATATATATATATATATATATATATATATATATATATATATATATATATATATATATATATATATATATATATATATATATATATATGTTTGGAGGGAAAAGGAAAGGAGATAGAAAGGAAAGAAAAAGAAATAGAAAGAAAAGAAAATAGAAGAAAGGAAAAGGAAACATAATGTTTGTTCCTCTCTCTACTGCCTCGCAACACTTCTTCTTTTGTTTTGCTTCAAGAAAAGAAACCTAAGGCTTAGTAGGTGAGAAAGAACAAATCTCTAGTTTCTTTCTTCTTCTCGGATTCGAAAACAATGTTAGTGATTTCAAAACCGTCAAACACAAACCCCCACTTTTCTTCTAGATCTAAGCTTCGTTTCGAGAAGAGATAGAAGGGAAATGTGCTCACTGCCTCGCTACGGTGCTAGTGAACTAACTTCGGAAGCGACGTCGCGAGTGGAGATTTTATCGAAATTACTCGTGGTACCGTAATCGCTCATTAAAGCTAACGTTAAGGTAAGGGCTCCTTCCAAACTTTTAGTTTGCATTTAGGGACTTATATGTGGTTGTGTGGAAAAGAAATTAGTTAGGGTTGAAGTGTTGATTTGGGGAAAATGAATTTAATGCTTTTATGAGTGAAATATTAGAGTTGCGTTTTGGTGATGTTGATGAGTGTTTCATGGAAAATGAATTTAACTCATTTATGTGTGGTTTTGAGAAAATGAAATTTGATGTGTTTGAGTGGTGGGTTGAGATAATTTTGTGGTTGTCGTGTTTGACGTGTTCATAATTAATATTTATAAATTTTAAGATGTGTTTGTGTGGATTTTGTGGAAAAATGAATTGATGTGATTTGGTGTGAATTGTGGTTGAATTTGAGAATATGTCTGAGTATGTTCTGTGTGGAATTTGAAAATCATTAGAGTTAAACGAGTATTAAAAATGGGGAATCTTTTAATTTGAAAATCATTCAAACTATTATCAATATTAATAAAGTAATCATAATCATTAATATTTTGATTTCAAAACCGAAATTTGAAATTTATAACAATTCAGTTACAAAATATTAATTTTCAAACAATTAAACAATAAATATAAAAAATTGCACATAAATTACTTTAATTTCATGTCGATTAACATTGTAAAACAACTAATCAAATTTAATTAATTTCAATAAAATAAAATTAACCAAAATTCAAAGAGTCATGACTTTGTCTATCATTTCTAAATATTTATATACTATATATTTACCAATATTCAAAGTAGAAAATCAAATACAAATATTTTTTGTTCTCTCACTCGA
>JBBPBT010001302.1:522084-536444 GCA_037974875.1 Cicer bijugum | reverse complement strand
TCACTCGATCATTTTAATAATTGATCTTTGTGGTAATTGTGAAATTTTTTAGCTTAAAATCAGATATATTATAATTTTAATTTACAAACATTCAAACTATTATTAAAATGATTAAAATATTCAAATTATTACAAACATTCAAAGTATTACAAAAATTCACAATTACCACAAAGATTGATGATTAAAATGATCGAAGTCATTAACTTTAATATTTGAAAAATTTCTACAATACATGCAGATTTGTGTTCTGAAATTTAAAATGATCTAATTTACTCAATCAATTCAATTTCAGACATCTTTTAAACATGTTTAAAATTATTTGAGTCAAACTTTTTCAATTGCAATTTGTAAGCTACTCAACATATACTACATTGAATTAAAACTAAGAATATGAGACACACAAAGCAAAGTGACACTTAAAAACAACTAAAGAAGGAAAATAGTTTAGAAGGGTGAGGGAAAAAATATTGATGTATAAATATACCTTGTTATAGCATTGAAAAACACTAATTCTTTCCATGTACCACTTTGCTATGGGTATGATGGGTAGCGAAATTTGTCTACTGGTCTCATCCCAACATGGATTTTCTTGATAGTCGTAGTGATAGAATTTTATATAAGAAACTATACATAGCATTAAGTCACTATGAGCCAAATTGATTTCAAAGATTGCATAAAATATAATTGAATGTATGGCATCAAAATCAGAAATGGACAAAGAGAAGGAATTTTTTTGTTGCAATGAATCAACCTATACCTCTTTCAGTGTATCTTTGGTGTAAAGTCGATGATTTCGAAGAAGAATATGATTTTGCAAGGATGGCGAATGACTGGGACTTACAAAAGAGGGAAGAAGAAATTGTTGGAGGAAATCATTAAAAAAATTAGGAATTAGAGGGATTAAAAGAGGAAAAAATTATTTAGAAACTAAGTAGAAAAAAATAAGGTGAAACATAAAAACACGAGAACTCTCTAAGGCGTACACATAAGCTTTTTTGCTTAGGTGGGATATGTTTGCACATGTGGAAGAAATATTATGAGGTGGTATGGGAGTCATTCTTAAACAAGAGTTTGAAAGACAATCGATGGTTTTACTCTCAAGACGTACAAATATATAAAATTACGACTATATAATAAAAGGAAAAAACAACATTCTAACTAAGAGCAATAAGGTTTTGAGAAAAAGGAGCAAATACATATAATATGTTACAAAATACCACTTACTCAAAAGTTATTTTTGCAAAAAAAAAAAAAAATTCTAACTATGTCTACTTCTTTGAAAATAATTAGGTTGCAAAGAGATTTCTTTTTTAGTAAAGTCGAGATGTGAAAACTTACATATGCATAATGTTTTCTCGTGGCAGTGGGGAACATGCCATGAGAAGACATGTTAAAATAGTAAATAGCATAAGGCTGCGATATAAAAGTTAATTGAAGACATGTTAAAATAGTTACAAGAAAAAAAGAAATATTGATAGTTTAAACAAATTCCGAATTGGAGGAGCCACAATAGTGCAATGTAATAATAAGAGTTATTGAAGTTTCAGTTAACAAAATATAACAGCAACGTAAATATTAGTGTTTCAGTTTTGTTTTTAATAAAACACTAATCGTAGAAATTGTTTAAAGGAGTAGAATAGTATATGTAAAAACAACTTATATATTGATTGTACTTTAATTTGTAACTCATCACACATTAATAGTTATACATAATATTAGATGTTAAATAATAATAATAATAATAATAATAATAATAATAATAGTGACATGTGTGTTAAAGCAAAATAAAAATTGAATAATAACGAGAATTGAAGAGGAAACTCTCTATTAAGGCATAAATATTAGTGCAATGCAATAATAAGAATTATTAAACAAAATATAACGATAAAGTAAAATTAGAGTTTCAGTTAACAAAATATAACGATAAAGTAAATATTGGTGTTTCAGTTTTATTTTTAATGAAGCACTAATGGTAGAAATTGTTTGAAGAAGTAGAATAGTATAGGTAAAATAAACTTATGTATTAATTGTACTTTAATTTGTAACTCATGACACATTAATAGTTATACATAATATTAGATGCTAAATAATAATAATAATAATAATAATAATAAAAGTAAAATGTGTGTCACATGGTAATTTTTGTTGAAGTGACAATATTTGAATGAAATGTCATAATATTATATGATGTTTATGTAGGAGTCTATTTTAATATATATATATATATATATATATATAATAATAATAATAATAATAATAATAATAGTAAAATGTATGTTAAAGTAAAATGGAAATCGAATAATAAGGAGAATTGAATAGGAAACTCTCTATGAAGGTGTACACATCAGCGACTGATGTGGGAAATATTTGCATATGAGGAGGAAATATGATAAGGTGGCAATTCCTCTGCTAGATGGATCAAACTACTTACAGTAAAACAACACCACTTTTTTCACATAATCTAGGAACATATACTCAATTTCATAAATATACCCAATTATACCGTAGAAATCTTCTACTACACCACTATCAGACACACTTTTCATACAAACTCCACTATTAATTGTTTCTTTTCCTTCGGTCCAAGATTCAGTGTGAAATTTGTATCCATTAACATAATAGGTGTGTCATTCTTTGAAACTTCTACTCGGGCCCATATATAACTGCTTCAAGTGGATGTTGATAGGAGTTTGTTCTTCGAGATTTACTTGTTGTTGAAACTATAATGGGAAATTTGAATGTATATCAACATATGATTGTCATGTAGTTAAAAATGCTCTGACCGATGACCATATGATGAATATCAATTTAAATATATAAATAAAATTAAAGATTAAGAGGGATTTATAACGTACTCAATGTATGGTTTAACTTCAATGCAGTTAATCAAAATGTGAACATGTGCCGCATTAAATACTTTGTCGCTTGGCCAGAAAATCAGAAAATTCCTACCAGCATGATGACCAGACAAACAAAAACTGATACAATATGTGGGTGACGTATAACACTATCAATATTATTTCTTCCGTTCATCGGTGACAATGTTTCGTTGTTGAAATAATGAGAACAAAAATGTGTTGTTTCACGGTGTAGGTAAGATGAACAAATTGAACACTCAAATCTAGCTTTATTTTTCACCGTCCGTTTTGAATAATCCATGAACCTATAATATAAATGAGATGTACAATAAGCTCTGTGTATATATACATTTATATTGAAAATCAAGTGTATGCATATCACCTTTCAAATGGATACATCCATCTATTCTGAACTAGTCCACCAAGCCTAGCTTCACTTGAAAGATGCACTGAGAGATGCTCCATGGAATCAAAAAACCCAGGAGGGAATACTTTCTCCAACTTACACAGAATCATCGGAATGTCATTTTCCATCTTGATGAGATCTTTACCAATGAGCATTGAAGAACACAAATTCTTGAAATATTGTCTCACTTCAATAAGCGGGTTTAATACATGTGTCGGTAAAGCACTAAAGGCATTAGGAAGTAAACACTCTAAAAATATATGACAATCATGACTTTTCATCCCATGCATTGAGATTGATTTTCATCTTACTTGTCATCATCTTCAGCATGGAACCATTACTCTACCGTTTGTCTCTTCATCTTTACAGATTGCTAATTTATTCACAAAGATGCATTCCATTAAACGTTTTTAGTTGAAAAACTTTCGATGCTCCATGTTAATGCATCATGAGTTTGAGGGGATATGTTAGATAATGTTATTATATATTAGTAGTAAGGGTATTTTAGACATTTCTATTCTTTTGTATATATATTCATTGTAACCCTATTAACTCAAGTTTGGTTCATTCTATGTTATGAAACCCTATGAACTTTTGTTTTAAAAGAACTACTTTCTTCCTTAGTTTCATAATATTTTGAGAAATGATTTTTTATAGTTATCTCATTAAAAATCTTTTGTTGCCCTAACATTTTTAAATGAGATTGCTGCAAATCTTGAATGATTTTAACATATTCATCATTCTTAGTTTGAAGCTCTGTGATTTTTGTGTACAAATAATTAAGGATATGGGAAATTTGAATTGTGACCATTTTAAAATTTAGTCAATGCACTTTAATTGATGTTTTACTCAAGATTAAACTTGGTAATCAAAACTTGATTAATAATCTCTTAACTGCCAGAACCTTCGGGATAATTTATATGAAGTTAAAAAGTTGTGTGTACAAATAATTAAGGATAATGGATAAAACGATCACACACAAAAAGTATATTGGTTCACCAAACTCGGACTAGTTGAGTCCTCACAACCGTGAGATTTTCACTATTTGCTTTACTATCAGAACATTATCCTTCAAACATTTTTCCTTTGATCACACCCTGATCAATTATTATTTTCACCTTTCAACCTAGAAATGGTTTTTACAGTCACCTTTCAACCTTGAAAGAATTTTCACAGTCACCTTTCAATCTAGAAGTGATTTTTACAAACATAAACAATCTACGTAAAAGATAAACTTGAGTTAATTTCAATGTATATGATTTTCAACTATTTGTTTGAGATGATTAAAGAAAAACTTATTAAATGATGATCTATAGATATAGTGAAGAGAACTGGAGTTTGCATGAAGAGTTTTTGACTTATTCTTACTTGAACTTATGTTGATAGATTACAAATTAAACTCTTGTTTTCATCTCCTAATTGATCTTCGTTTTATAGATGAAGAAAGACTTAAATGGTCAAAAAATAATATTAAAAGAAAGATAAAAGACCAAAATTATATTTAAACTTTTATTATAATATATAACATATTCCAACATCAAGAATCAATTCATTACAAGTTTAGGAAAAATCACAAGAACAACAAGTAGATTCATATTCATTGTAGCCACAACGATACTAGAAAATAAACCTAAGAGTTGATACAAAAACTCAAGTATTATATCAAATATGGAGCTTGGGTTATTCCGCATCTGTTTATTCAAATTCCTAAAATAAGAATGACAAAAATAGAAGATGATTGAGGCATTAAATGTGGTATTTATAGAGATTATTCTTTTGTCTTCGTGGGCCAACTCTAAAAAGGAATGAGTTGGAAGATCCATTGGATAAAAAGGTTCTCTTACAAAATATCTTCAAAGAAATTTCTAGACTTTTAGAGTCACTCTTTTATCTTTTAACTAAAAAATATCTTGTAATTCATACGTAAATATTAAACTAGTTAAATTGATCTAAAACAAAACTAAAATGTACAACTTGTCTAGAATAAAATGTTAATTAAAATATTTAAAGAATCAAAGATAATTCAAATCAAAACCTATAGATCAAACTCAAATTAAGCAAAAATAGGCTAAGATAACTTTGATAATTAAGAGTTATCATATATTTATCGTCTTCACTCTAGAGCAAACATTAAAGGACAAATTGCTCTCTAAAATACTTAATTATCATCAAAATCACTCTAGAGCAAACATTAAAGGATAAATTGGTGTCTAAAATACTTAATTATCATCAAAATAATTATAAATCATTGCTTCTTGACCACCTTGGTTCCATCATATTTTTAACTTTCAAACTTTGACATCAAGCTCACTGCCTTTTGCGACTCAATTTGGGCTAGCTTTGATTGTCCCCACAATTCAATTATTGATCATGCAACAACACACACCAATTCACCAAGTTTGAAGTTTAACTTTCATGCTTTCTTAAATTAAAATTTTTTACACAGTCAACACATCACCACCATTATTAGATATGATTTTAAAGATAGTTATATTAAAGTCAACTATATTTAATGATTTAATAGTTGTGATTTGTTAATAATATGTAAAATTCTTTACACTGAAAGTGTATATGAATTAAATCATAATTCTATTAGTCTTATGACTTATTAGGAAAAATTTATAGCCACCCATTTTTTCTGATTGAAAAGTTAATGGTTAAATAACTTTGTTTAAATATATTTTTGGTCCTTGCAATTAAAATATTTCTGAATTTTAGTCCTCGTAAATTTTTGTGTTTGATTAACATCCTTGCAAATATAGTTTCATTTTAAAATAATCATTTCATCTAATTTATGTTACAAAAATTGTAACGCCGTTAAAATATAACCATTTTTTAATAATAACAACCCAAATATAATTAAATTATAACATTTTTAAACCTAAGATTAATTTGTTTCAATATTCTTCTCTAAAAAACCTAAATTGTGTCTTCTTCTTCATTATTTCAGTCATTTTCTTCATCATAATTCTTATCACCATCACCAATATCGTCATCCATTTGAGTTTCATTACCGCATTCAAATTCATTGTTATCGTAATCTTTTTCTTCATTTGGTGGTACTTATTGAACAACGTAGGTTCTAGAATTGACTCTGAATCAGCGTTTTTCTTATTGGCGTCGAGATTAAAGGATTTTAGGACAATATATGAAAAAGTCTGAAATTAAAAGTAGAATTTGGTGGTAGAGGGAGGAGAGGCAAAGAAGAAAGTAGAATTCCTAATCTTAGACCAAGTAATGGTAAGGGGGTGATGAAAGAATTCACCATTGTAATAGGGTTGAACCTATAATCAAATCCATTATGCTTTCTCAGATTTTTAAATTATATGAATTACGACACGTGGGAATTTTACAAAAAGAAAAATTGAATTAATGAAGAAGAAGATTGAAACATTTGAAGTTAATTTTATATTAAAAAAGGTTATAATTTAATTATATTTTGATTCTTTCTTAAAAAAAAAATAGTTATGTTTTAACGATGTTACAATTTTTATAACAGAAATTAGATGAAATTACTATTTTATAATGAAACTATATTAAGCCATATTTAAACTTAATAACTTTGTAGTTCAATCAAAAGTATTTAAGAAATATCAACAAATGTATTATTTCAGTTTCAGAAATTTGTTACATTGTGGAAAACATGACTTGTTATTTAAATAGAATATAGTCAACTCCAAGAGAAGCAAAAGTGCATTCACATGTTGAATTCACAACTTGAAGGGCACCAAGGAAGAGTTTCCATCAAATAGTAATATGCCATGAAATCTTTTATGGTAATGTCTTTGTATATTGGTGGGTTTTCTTCTGAAAGCAATTCATTAATAGGACCATAAACCTTTGATCTTCCTCCAACTGGGTCAAGAGAATTTACAAAGAAGTTTGCTATAGAAATTCTTGGGCCTATTTTCTGTGATAAGATTCGGTGATAAACACTTACAAATCTATCATTTGTCATAATTTGCAAAATATAAAAGAAATTGATAAAAATATTTGTGAGATATTTCCAAAATATTGGTAATATATGTATATATAATTTGCGGTCCCGAAAAATTCCATTTTGAAAAGGCGCAACTGTTGATTTAAAATGAAAAGGTGCAAGGAGGAATTGAACTCAGGTCATGCGTGAACAGGCACAATGTTTTGCCACCAGACCATTGCATAACTTCAGTAATATATGAACGGTAATTATATATGTCCATTCGCAAACAGTGGCAGAAGGAGAATTGCAACTCTTTCCCAAGTGACATTATTTTCCTAATGACACTGGTATCCATACATTGCAACTCTTTCCCAATGGCACCGGTATCCATACATTGCGATAGTCAATTCACACTGTCCAAAGCATATAGTCAAGTATATAATGGAAAATCTAGACATATTGGTCTAAGACATAGCTATGTAAATGATTTAATTTTAAATGGAGTAATATCCATAGTGTTTGTAAGAACTGAAAAGAATCTTGCAGATCTTTTGACGAAAGGTCTGACAAGGGACATGGTGTTAAAGACATCATTGGGGATAGGACTCAAGCCCATATCTAATTAATCATCAATGGTGGAAATTCGACTCACACTTGAGTAACATCAAGTCTTGAGTTCAATGATAAAGTACACTATTAGAATGATTGCAAATACTTGAATATAGATACATCCTAAAGATTGAAAGTACTTGGACCATAAGTGTAAAGTTGGAAGGTTGAGTTTTACTCTTAATAGACATATAGCATAATTTTGCTGAAATACATATTATGGGTGTATTTCTGATATAGTCTACCTATGTGAGGATGAAGTGAGGCCGCTTCGAAGAGTTAAAGGGTTTGACTCTTAAATTCTCATGAAAAGGGTACATGACACAAGGCCTTAACAAATGTGTCATCTTTATAATTCTTTCGATAGTACCGAGATTTCATGTGTAAGTTGTGCACACTTGTTCTAATGAATAACTAGTTCAAAACTTGTCTATCAATCTATTCAGGATAAGTGGAACCCATAGCTTACTAAGTAGTGGTTCAAATCGTAAGATACCATTATCTGAAACTATGATATTTCCAAAATTATGGGACTAAGTATATTTTGAAAATGGTGGGGGATTGTGAGATATTTCCAAAATATTGGTAATAAATGTATCTATAATTTGTTATACATAACATGATATTGTTGTTGGTGTAGTGGTTTTGTTCATTCTTTCCTAACATGCGATCCCATTTGATCAAAATGTTAGTTTACAACCACATAAAGGATGCCCTGTGGCACAACTAGATTATTCAAAGATAATCGGATGCTTGATGTATGCCATGACCTGTACCAGACCTGACATAGCATATGTTGTAGGCAAATTAAGTCGGTATACTAGCAATCCAAGTAAAGAACACTGTCAGACTGTTAATAGAGTATTAAAATATTTAAAAGGAACAATTAACTATAGTTTAATCTATAGTGGATATCCTTCAATTTTGATTTAATTCCTTGATTGTTTTCCTCCCTTCACACTACTAAAAAAAGCTAGTTTTCTCGAAGCCCATATTCGGACCGCACAAGTTATTTGAAAGTACCAATCCAAAACACTATAAATTTGGTGATTTCTTGAATAAATACATCCCTATTAATGTTAAAGGGTAAGGAAAGTAGTGTCCTTAAGGTTAGTCAACTTATATCCAATATTTGGAGAGGATGGTGCAACATAATACTCATTTGTTCATCGATAATGAAATCATCCATCAGATTTTGAAAAGACGTGTGGGAAATAATCATTGACAGAAAATTGTAATTAATATAATTGGAAAAGTAGAATTTTGTATCTTATAAGTGGTACATTTAATTTTTTAAAATTTTGACATTTATCACACAAAATTTCATTTTTAATAAAGACACTCGTACGAATTATTATTGATTATGAAAATAGATTTTATATCTTTTGTGATGGGTGACTTTAGCGTATTTTAAAGTAAAACTGATAATTAAAATTAATTGATAAAAATTATTTAGATGAAAGAATGATTAATTAAGAGAAAAATGAATACAAAGTTAGCAAAGATTGAAAACTTCAAAGATATCAACTCCAACTATCTATTTGTAGATACTCATGGGAGATGGGATTTCCCTCATTTTTGCCATCTAATTCCTATTCAAATACTCCATCATAAATAAATTACTGAAAAGGCAACAATTGAAATTCATCTTTAAATGTTCTCATTAGTGTATATTTATATGAAAGGTTACGAAACTAAGGCATACACTTTAATATTACAAGAAGAAAAGACATAAAACAGAACAATTTTGTTCCATTTCATCCTCATTTATATACCAAACACTAATTAAGCATTTATAGGTTAATGTAATATTATTGGTTAATGTACAGTTCTTGTTTAACAATGGTGTAACATCCAATTTGTCTGGTTGGTTCCACTATGAATTGTTCATGAAATGTACCCATTCTCTTGCTAGAAATATCAATTCCAAGATCCTTAAAGTTTGGTAATCCCTCTACTTGAATGCCATCTCCACATATGAGGAACTGATTACCAATTATAAATGACCCCGAAACCCTAATTGCGACTCCATCTTCACCATGAGCTCGACATTGAAGCTTCTCAACCACATGCACCAACTTTTCCGGAGGCCATTCACCAACTAACGTTGTCCGAATACTCGATAAAGTTGTAAAGATATTGTTAGGACCAATATGTTGTTTTCCAGAGAAACTGCAAAATCAATAGAAGAATATTATTAGCATGATCTAGAAGGCTTCAAAAATTCACATAAAGGTCTTCGTCTATTCTTGATATTCTAATCGAATTAACCATAACAGAAACGCTAACAATGCACTTTTTTTAACACACTACTTCAATTAATCATAAAGAATGTATTAAAAGGGATTTAATTTGTATGTATTGCCGCTGTAAAACATTTTCATACATGCATCCAATTACATTGATCATGTAGATATCTTCAGAGATATATTATAATAATGTAACACAACAAAATGGCGTCATGATGTGATTTGATTGGATGCATGTGTAAAAATATTTTACGCTGCCAATACATCGCAAATAATCTCATTAAAGAGTGTTTCATGCGTTGCTAGCATTCCTCTTAAGCATAATTTACTCGGTTTGAGTAGAGCGCCCTAGAAATCAATTTTTACTCTATTAGTTCCATTTTTTATACCGATGAATTATAAACTCCAATTGTTGTTCTTATAGTAACAAGTTTCTTGTAAGAGAAACACGTCCATTGTATTTTTCTATCATGTTAAAAAGAGTGTAAGTTGTTGTAAATGGAAAAACAAAACAAATTGATGCAAAATTAAAACATACAAAAAAAAAGTACACACCTGAAAATTGAGTTTTCGTTATATAAGTTCCTTGTATGTTGCCACTTATCGTCAGGTCCATCGAATAATAAGTAATAATGTATCGTCAGCATCTGGAGAGAAAATGCAAAGTAAAAACAGTTTCAGTTGAAACTTCCCTACGAAAATAAGCATGCTGGCTCGAATAATATAGAGATAATAACTAGAAGCTACTTACATCTGCCAAGTCCTTCATTTTTTGCGTAGGATCAAAAACACTGCGAACAAATCCTCCTAAATCTACCTTGGCAGTTTCATACTTTGTGATGAAGGGGTGCAAAAGAAGCTGCAGTAGGGTAACACCAAGTTATCAGGTTCAAACCATCACATTTTTATCTAATGAAGTGTCTAAATCAATGTTGTTAATCGCAATTGCAAAAAATAGTAATTTAATCAAATCCGGCTACTTTACAGTGCTACAGCATGTCACTAAACAATAGCAATTTGTTCAAATTCCGCTACACAATAACACTATAGCACACCATTAAAGCCGTTATTTGACATGGTAGATTGTGTAATGTTGGAAAGAACATAATCCAAAGAAAACATTATACTTTCTATCAGGCAAAAATGCAAATGAAAACAGAAAGTGAATTACAAGGAAATAAATGCATGCACACTAAATAATTTGCACTTTAGGTGGCGTGGTGGAATGCAATGCAACACGAAGCAAGAATAGTGCAAAACTGTAGTTGCTATACACCATGATGATATGATATCAATGTCTATTTCATTTCTCTCACCTGTTCTGCCGTTGGTCTATCATCGGGATCCTTTTGTAAGCAAGCATCAACAAAGGAGCAAAATTCAGGTGAAAACTTTTCTTTTGATGGGGATGGTGATGGATCTTCGAGGATCTGCCATAAAAAGCAAGTATAATTATTTCCATTCAGTCAAACAAAATGAAACAAAAAACACAAAGAAGCATCGGTATGCACCTGCAACATCAAATTGACAGGACCTTCATTAGCTGTATATGGGAATTCTCCTGTTCCACACTCGAGAAGCGCGAGACCGAGGCTCCAAATATCAGCCGGATAAGAATAGCTTTGATTTCGAATTCTCTCAGGCGACATATATGTAACGGTTCCAACGAATGTAGCACACTGAAAAGTTGTACCCAGTATTGTACTCATCACCAGAGAATAAAGATTACATTTGCAAAAAATTTTAAAGAAGTAAACTCACCATTGCAACTGAACTCTCTAAGCCAGCACTAATACCAAAATCCGTAATTTTGGGCTCCCCCTTGAGATTTACAAGCAGATTGGCAGGCTTTATGTCTCTGTGAACTAAATATCGGACTCCGTGTAGATAGCTTAGACCCTTAAATGAAAACAAGAACCAACCACGTTAGCATATCTCAGTGTTTCCAGTAGTGTTGCCAATTGTAGATTGCAGAAAATAGCAGTCTGTTCAAATTCTACTACACTATAGCACTATATGACAACACTTTGTGTACTAAATTGCGTATTGTTGAACAATAGTGATTTGTTCAAATTTTGTTATGTTTTAGCGTTATAGTACCGCCACAACTGCTATTTGACAACCCTGGTTTTCAGTAATGAAAATAGAAGAATATGTTCCTCACATGTAAGAGCTTTTGAAACATGGATGATAAAATACGTTCGGGTATCTTTCTATGTGTTCGCAAAATATCTGCAAGTGATCCTCCATCCATGTACTCCAAAGCTATGCTTATTTGTCCAGAATCCGGAGTGTAAAATGCGCCATGAAATTCCACAAGACCTTCATAACAAGGTGCTTCACATAATGTCCTTATCTCCGTAAGTAGTTGCTGTCTTTTCTCCTAATTGGCACAAAAAGTATCACCAAGTCAAGAAATTATTATAATTTGGCCTTCTTAAATGTTTGCAATTATTTCGACATTGTTCTTTTATCCCTTAGAAGTAGACATTAATCACATCATCGATCGAGTCACACAAATAAAGCATCTACCAACTCCATAACTTTCTAAACACAACATCAAGACTCAAGAGTGCATCACAAAGCATAAAAAAAATACCACATATAAGAAGAGAGCTAAGAGAGAGAGATTTGGATTGAAGAGATAACAGACATTTCTCATAAATTCAAATTGAAAAGAGGAACACCGTCTTATTTATAGTTAGAAACTAAGGCACAAAAAAGGTAGTTATAAAAAACTACCAGGTTTTAAATAAAGGTTTGTGACTCTAGACGGGGCTACAACATAACAGTTTTTATTTATGTAGCCAAAACCGCAACATGATGGAGGTTGAGGCCTTTTTGGCTGCATTTGATTGTGATTCTCCACAGTATCAACAATCAAGAATCACGATACAACCGCTATCACTACTACTATTCAAAACCCTGATATCTACCCTATGGCTATACTAACTTGCTAACTACATTGAGCCCTATACAATTGATATCTATGCCACAAGAGATTCAAATAGAAATTGTAAATTGTGAATTAAATAAAAAATGGCACAAGAATTAAAATTAGGTAATACCTTCTCAAAGATATTGATCTTCTTTAATGCAATAATCCTATGTGTTGGCATATGCATAGCTCTTTGCACAACACTACTAGCACCACTACCAATTGCTCCAAAAATTCTCATCTCATGAGAAGCAACCCTAAATGTTTTCTCACTATGATCACTTTCATCAACATCCCTAGAAGTTGAACATTTCTGTAATCCAAGTTCATTGATATTATACACTCCATATGATCTACTTAACAAGTTCACAGTTCCACCATCTGAAAACTTCACAATTCAATCAACCCAATAAAAAAATCATATTAGAAACAACAAATTATACAAAATTACTAAATTTGAATATTATTTTGGAATTAAAAGAAAAGGGTTTCTTACTGTGTAAGAATCATAAGGGTCTAAAGTTGAATTTGATGAGAAACCCTTTTCAGCGTCAAATAAAGGTGCAAGCTTTTTTCTCAATTCCTCTAACCCAGACATTGTTACATCAAAAAAGCTTGATGGGGTTTCAGAAAATTAACAAATTAATGAAATTCTTTCAAATCTAGGGTGAAAATCAATAGAAAAAGTAAAAGGGGGCAAGTTAATTAAGGTGTTTTTTCTTGTTTCTTTTTCGGGTGTGTCGTTGTTACTCGTTCGTAAATTTCGAGGTTTTTGTTTAGATACGTCAACGTTAATTAAGGTTTTGTTTACGGTGGACCCGGGTTGGAATGGGTTGAGTTGGCCCAATTTTGACAAAATTTTATTATTTTATCAACTCAAGTTAAGGTTTATTAGAAGAAAAAAAATTCAACAAGTTTCAAATACATATTTAATAATCTTCAAATACATTATTTTTATCATCATACACAATTTACCAACCATTTTAATTTATCAAGTCAGATTTTGACCTAAAATATTGGGATGATTAAATTTTTAAAATTTTAATAGATAAATAAAAAATATAATATTATATTATATATAAAAATTTTAAATGGTAAATATACAAAACTATATTAAAAAAGTGTACTAAATCAAATTTTGATTGATAGTTTTAATAGTTAAAAATTAATTGAAATTTGAATTGAATATTTTATTTTATTTTATACATACAATAGTTATTTATAAGTATAGCACTTTTGTCTCATAAGCTTTTCAATCCGGCAAATGTTTTTATATATTTTAAAAATAGCAAATTTTGGTCTTTAATTTTATTTCTTTTGGTAAAAGTTAGGTGACTTCGATTTTTTAAACATGCATGTGCAAAGGTGAATTTAATTA
>JBBPBT010001302.1:504940-521686 GCA_037974875.1 Cicer bijugum | reverse complement strand
CCGTCATTGTATCAAGTCTCTATATTCTTCTATCTTCATAACACAATTTTTTAATAAAGTAATTCTAGTAATATATTCTTTAAGACACTTTTTTCAATATACTATATTTAATTAATTAAAATTCATCATAATTTTCACTAAATTCATATGTAATACATATAAATTCGTGAGATTCATGAACATTTTAACAAAAATTAAATAAAATATATTACAAAAAATGTGTATTAAAAAATATCAGTACTCTTTAAATAAATATATCAAATAGTAAATGATGAAGTACAAACTAAAATATTCGATAATTTATTTGCTTATACAATTACAAACACTCTCTTCAATTTTAAATATAAGATAAAATAATTCAATAAAAATAAATGTATTTAATATAAATTTTAAATTAAATATATAAAAAAATTAATTTAACTTTTTTTTATATTTAAAATTAAAAAAGAGGAACAAATAAATAAAACAAAAAATTTTCTCATGAGTATGCGACCAAAGATCCTTCACCACGCCTTCTCCTTTTTCCATTTCCATGCAAACAATATCACTAAAAACAAATACACAAAACAAAAGAAAACAAAAATACAACATTCATTCAAGGTTCCTTACTTTGTCTTTGTCTTCATGTCTTCATCTTCGTCAGTACTCTACTCAATTGTCTCCCTCCTCGCACGCACCCAAGCCTATTGATAAGAGTCACTCATTGTTTGCATGCACATCTCTATGATTTTGATAACTTGTTTCAATTGATAATAAATTGAGTTTGAATTTGATTCAATTTTTGCATTTGTGATTTTGATTTGTGACTCTAAGATAGTGAATTTGAGTGAGTTTGGAATTTGGATAAGATTACAAAGATGAAGCGATGAGTTTTGCATCTTTGAATGGTTGAATCAGAATCTTTTGGTGAGTTTTGCTTCTTTTGAATTTGAGTGAGTGAGTTGTGACTTGTGACTTTGTCCAAGACCGTGTACTTTGTGACTGAGATAAATTGATGTATTATATATATTCACGAAGGGATCACATTTGAGAAGTCAAAAAAGTCCAATTAAAAATAGTAACACACATGTATAAGAATCCATTCATCCACTTGTTTTTTATTGAATCTTGGATGTATATATATTCTTTTTGGGACCACTTCTGTTTCCAAAAAAATGCAATTAAAAATATTAATCAATACGTGGAATTCACATCCTAACGTCCACTTAAATTTTATTAACTTTGTTTTGTATATTAATTTGATTTATGGTTGTTGTTTTATTTAAATTTTTTATTTGTATTAGAAATGTTTGCGAGAATGAAGATGAGTAAAATAATTCATTATTTTTTTTAGAGGAAAATTTGTAAGAGTGAAAAAGATGAAAAAATTATAACTTATACATATGAAACTATCCAAGAGAATTCAAGAATGGAAGAAAATGAGAATCATATTTTCTAAGATTTATAGAGTTTTTTATTATGACTTGGAGAATTCTTTAGAACATGATCTCGAAAAATGCCCTCAAATTTGAAAATATCCAGCAAATTAATTTGATGCAATATAAAAAGCTTATCTAAAATTGGGTCCTTATCAAATAAATTTGGAACAATGTCCTTTGTCCATGTATAACGTTCATCTGGGACAGTTTCAACACGTTCGATTTAGAATTTCCTTAATGGATAGAATATTCACCTTCTGAAGATCCTATATCTTGTTTATCATGTTATCTATTTAGCAAAAGACAAATTGAACACTCAGAATCAGATGTCTTCATTGGTACGGATTTTAGAGATTGGAAGAAAGTTAAAAATAGAAAGCAGTGTGCCTTTCTCAAACACATAGGAAAGGACCGTTGCTCACCATTAAAAAATGCAACGAAAGCTTGTCCAGACTTGTTGAATCAAGATGAACATATTAGGAATGTTATTCAAGTGCAAAGTTCAGAATAAATTTTGAAGAATCAGCCACATCTCTAGACATCAATTGACATTGTTCGTTGATTTACACTTCAAACTTGTGCTTTTAGGGGGCATGATGAAATTAGCGGGTCAAGAAATCAAAACAATTTTCTTCAGTTGATAAAATTTTTGGCACCTTACAATGATGAAGTTGCAAAAGTTGTATTAGAAAATACTCCATTTAATTTCAAATATACTTCACATCAAATTCAAAAAGAGCTCTTGTATATTATTTCTAGTAGGGTGAGAAAATATATACGTGAAGAAATTGGTGATTCCAAATTTTGCATCGTTATAGATGAAACTCGTGATAATTCAAAAAGAAAAAAAAAACAATTGACTCTTGTGTTAAGATTTGTTGATAAAGTTAGTTTAATACAAGATAAATTTTTTAATGTGGCACATGTTAAAGACACTACAACTTTAACTTTGAAAAAATAAGTATGTGATATACTTTCTTGACATAACTTTAATGTTTATAACATCAGTGTTCAAGGGTACGACATAACCTTGATGTTTCTAACATTTGTGGTCAAAGGTATGATGGTGCCAATGATATGAGATGAGAATGAAACAGTTTACAAACACTATTTACGAAGGATTGCTCTTATGCATATTATGTTCATTGTTTTGCTTATCGATTGCAACTTGTCTTGGTTACTACATCAAGAGAAATTGTATCAATTCATAAAAAAATTGAGAAGTTGACTTTTGTTGTCAATGTTGTTTGATCTTCTATTAAGCGTCATGATGAGTTACAAGCTACACAATTAGAAGAAATTGTACGTTTGCTAGAAATTGATGAGATTGTAACTTGTAAAAATGCAAATTAAATTGGTACTTTGAAACAAGTTGAGGATACTCGTTGGGGATCATATTTCTCTTCTATTTGTAGCTTAATAAATATGTATGAGGCAACTTGTACATGTGAGGATGTTGATAGTGCTCATAATTATTTGAAGGCGTTTGATTTTATATTTATTAAGCATTTGATGCAAGACATTATGGGGATAGCTGACATGCTTTGTCAAACCTTACAACAGCAATATCTAGATATAGTTAATGGCATGTATTTGGTTGAAACAATAAAGTCTCTTCTCATACTCACAAAGGAAACGCACTTACCCTCCAATTAATGTTTTTGTCTTATTCGTTTGTTTTCCTTTTTTTTTTGTGCAAAAGATGGTTGAAGCCCAAAAGACAAATTAAACGACTAAGAGGAAACTCTTAAACATGTAAATTTCAGAGATATCATAAAAATAAAAATAAAATTAAAAAAAGGTATTGACAGATCTCACTAGAAAGAGACTCCACCATATTACAATTGAAAAGGTCTAAGGAGAGGGTAAATTTAGCAAACCAATCGATACTTGTATTTCACTCACACTAAGTATGTTGGACCTGAACATTTTAGATGAGAGTCAAATTGGGACTCATATGATATCCCACCTAACTTGTAGATTCCAGTGATCATGTCAATGAGAACTTTAGAGTCATTTTCCACAATAAAATGAGAGAGAAGTATTCCATTTAAGCCATAGTTAAACCAAAGTACAAACTCCACATTTCTGCATGCAAAGCGTCATACACGACATTGATCCATTGTTCTTGAAAGCACCATCAATATTAATCTTGATCTATCCCTCTGGAGATGGTTTCCAACAAATAGAATGATCGGAGTAGTCCTCAATTTCTTTAACTCCCCATTATTGTTAAACATTGCTAGCGATCCATTCCCTGCAATTCAAAGAGAATTTTTTTAAAAAACAAATTAGAAGGAACTATGTAGAGCTATGATAAGGATGTGCTCATAAGCAACCAACCACATGGAAGCACCATTTATTTTAATTGGAAATACAAATGGAAGCACCATTTATTTTGTGCATTGGCTCCACTTGTGAAGGATCCAAAATTTATTTTGGGTGGGTATAATTAACTATGACATATTTGGGTGCTTTCTAATTTAATTGATTCTATTTTTTAAATTGATTTTAATTTGAAATTAAAATTTATAACTTTTAAGTTTAAAAGTAATTTTTACATTGAAGTTTATTGTTGAACTCAATTTTACGTTATTATATTTAAATATAAATTATTTTATATTTGACTTACTTTTTTTTGTATAGAAGAAATGATAAAGAAATTGACACACAACTATGAAATTTTTGATTCAAGCTTAAGACATGATATACAATCTAACAATATTATTTTGATTCAAAATAAAATTCACTTAAGAAAAACTAAGTAAATGAAATTAAACCATTCAATTTTTTTTTTTTTGGAAAAATATAGTCTAAAATAAACGAATGTGAAAATAAAATGGTTTGACTAATTGAAGGGATGTATGATAGAGCAAAAAAGTCACATAATTGTTTTGATTGAGTGTTTCAATCTCACTCATCTATTTTAATCCAATGACTAATAATTGATCTTTTCACTCTCAGATAAAAAAATTCTCTCACTAGATACATTCTATATATGTATTTGTAATTTTTAAAAATATTATGTCTCGAGGAGCTAACAACTCAAACTAACTCTTTCATTTGGCTTGGTTTGGATTTGCAAAATCAAGATGCGTGTATTTCATCCAATTTAAACCTATAAAATTTGATTAGATTGAATAATGCGTTTAGTCAAAATCGTCCAATCCAATACGTAAACACCCCCTAAAAAAAAAGGATGCCAATAGAGACATTAGGGCTTTTCTCTTCTCTATCAACAATCACTTATCTCATCATTCATTCTCATTCTTCTATCTTTCTCTCAAAATTCAAAACTAGACCGTTTGCTATCCAGGGATGTTGGAAAAGGGAATTGGAACTTTTTTTTTTCTTTCTATTTCAATATACTCACTTAACTTAAACCAAATGTCTCAAGCTTCCTTTTATTTAACCGTGAGAATTTTTATGAGATAAGAAAATAAATTATTGGAAGACAAATAAAGTTCCCTCTAAAGCTCATAAGTGATTTCTATGTCTTTGCTAGTTCTTCACGTGAAGTGGTTTTTGCATCTTCGAGAGTATTAGCTTCGAGATCAACTTTACTATCTTACATGTGAAAACACACTTTTGTATCTATATCAATTTATCTTTAACAAACATTATCAAATATAATGTTTATCATTTTTAAGTTTACCAACAAAAACATATATTTGCATGATATTGTTATAATTATACTATGCAAAAGATTCATTATGATTATGAAAATCAACATCTTTATATACTTTTTCATGTTACTTGAATTACAACTTCATCACATATTACTTCATCCTTCCTAAATGTATATAGTGATAGTGATATATAATAATGATTTAAAGGTAATGAGACAATATTAATTTAATTATTGAAATCGAAAAAAAATGTTATATTAGTAAAGAAAATGAAACTCATTTTCATCATTAGTTTTACCACATTAAAATTATTTTTTATAAAATATTTCATCTATTTACATTCTATTATTCTATTATGTGTTTAAATTGACACTTAATTTTATGGTTCATTCACAAAAGTGTTACGAAATTTCAATATCAAATTAGTTCTATCTTTAAAATATCAAAAAGAGTATTAAATTCTATTTTTTTGACTTGTCAAGACCCTATAGGTAAAAATTAGGCTCATGAAAATTTTGAGAATTGGTGGTATTTCATTACAAAGTAATAATGGTGAGTATTATTTAATATTAAGTATCGAACACACATAAATATCAAACATGCGTCAAATTTAAAATTTTAGTTTATAGCTTCTGAAAAATCACGACCAACGTATTTTCAGTGCAATTGGTTCAAAAGTGGACCCTTAATATTTTATAGAAAGAAAAAAATATTTATTTCTATTGGTGGCTCTAGTAACATTGGTCAAAAGGGAATTGGCATTATTTGAAGAAAAGAATAATAAATGTTGTCAATGTGATAATAAGAGTAATTAACTACCAACTAAAATATTATTTTCACAAGCTCTTACTATCAACTAACCTTAACATTAAAGCAGAAAAAACACAAAATCATTCGAAAATTTCGACAAACCTACCAAAAGCTGACAATGTTTGCTTCTATACAAGGAAAGTTAAAGATTCATTCTTAGGAATTAATATTGTTTTTTTATTAATATATTAATATTTAATACCAACACACACACCAAAAAGTTAAAAAGCTGACCAAAAAGAATTGTATGTTGCTTCTTGCTGAAACAATGGATTGGAATTACCAAAAAAGCTTAACATTACCTCTTCAAGCAACCAATCTCAATGCTACAATTACTACTCTCCCTAACAAAGAAGAAACCAAATAGAAAGAGCTTCTTCAATGGTGAAAGAGATTGTGGAAAACCTCTGGAATGGTGATAGTGAAGCTCAAATTCAAGCAGCAATGAAACTTAGTAGATTGTGCAATAAGCAAAAGCACAATTTAGCAGAAAGTGGAGTTATGGTTCCTCTGGTTTCCATGCTTCATTCTGAAAACTGGGAAACCATAGAAGCTGCTCTTTATGCTCTTCTTAGCCTCTCCTTTGGCAGTGAAAGGTTTGTTCATTCACTTTTTCAACCATAGTATTCAACATTTAATGTAATAAACTTTCTCCATTTCTTCATAGTTCAGTTGTTGATAGTTCCAAAATTGATGTTGTCAATCGCAAATGGCAGATTTATTTATTAGCTATTTGAATCAATTGATTGAACCAACTGAACTATAACTCAAAAGTCTCACCAATTCGCTATTCACTTATTCAATCTAGTTTTTAAAACATAAAGAGAATAATAAATTATAGAAAATTAACTTTTCCTCAATAAGAGGAATATAATTTAAAACATACTCAAACAAACATTGTATTAGAGTAACTAAAAAAGTTTGAACTTTTTAATGCCCCAAAATCATTTTTTGCTAGTGGGGTCTAAAGGAATATGTTTTAGGTAATAAATGTTTGACATTGGATAATAGTGGATTCTAATTTTACCATCATGATTCTTTTACCAAAAAGTCATGTGTAAAACACAAAGGAGAATAAAAATTTCTTCTACTGTAAGAATGTTCACAAAAATTTCCTAAGGAACATAATTCAAATCCATTCGAGGAAGACAGTTGTATATCGACCATTAATACCACTTTCATTAAAAACATCTTACAAAAATAGTTTTCACAAATTTTGCAGAAACAAGATTCGAATTGTCAGGTATGGAGCATTGCCAATTTTGCTGAACCTCCTCCATTGTGAAAGCCAGACAATGGTACAATTGTCCATAGCAGCCATGTTAACACTTTCTTCTTGCAAATCAAATAAGGTAGCAATAGCTTCCTCTGGTGCCATTCAATTTTTGGTTGAATTTATCAATAGTAGTAGTAGTAGCACTCACACTGAATCTCAACTAGATGTTATAGCTACGCTCCATAACCTCACAACCTGCCAAGAGATTATTCCATTGGTTGTATCTTCAGGTGTTATACTCTCATTACTTGAACTTATCCACAACTCAGTAAAATTATCTCCATTGGTTGAAAAAGCAATAGGGTTGCTAGAAAATATTGTTTCTTCATCAGAGGGTGGACTTTGTGAGACTGCTAATACTGGCGGAGCAATTCGGATAATGGTTGAGACTATTGAAGATGGATCTTCACTAGGCAAAGAGCATGCAGTTGGTATACTTCTCCTTATATGTCGAAGTTGTAGAGAAAAATATAGAGTATTGATTTTGACAGAGGGAGTGATGCCAGGATTGCTTCAGTTAAGTGTAGATGGAACACGGAGAGCCAAATCCATGGCTAGAGAATTGTTGTTGCTTCTAAGAGACTGCTCTAGTTATAGCTCGAGACGGAAACAAATTAACCGTGAGCTTGTAGAACAGGTAATGGACGAAATTGATGCAGGAGATAAATTGGCTGATACTACTTTGAGATTGGTAGAGGAAATGATTGCAAAGCTCAATACATAATCTTTCAAGTAAATAAGGTTTCTGAAATAGGTTAAGTTCATAATGTATTCATGTATCTCTTGGTTCTTTCTAATTTTTTTAGAATTAATTATGTTTTTGATAATGATGACTTCTAGTTTAGGACTCAACTATAAGGAAGGTATTGAAGTGAGACAATGTAGAATTGTTAAAATTTCTATGTACATAAGATTGGTTCAGAATATTCTGGTTTGATTCATGATAGATTTTGACGATGTCATTTGACTGCATTGTTGTTTACAAGCATTAAAATGCTTGAAACTGATAAGAATTTTAGATTTGATGTTAATTTCTGATATATTATTGACAAATGAACAAACTTCTTGTCAATGCCCAAAGAGTTCTTTTTCTTGGACGAGACAAAATATAAAGTAAGATAGGTCAATAAGATCTTGGCAACTTGGATATTTACTTAAGACATGTTATCCTCAACTTGAAAGGTGTGAAGGCAGAATTCTGAACATTTAAAATAATAGCTCTAAAGACTAAAGCTTTCTTGCATACAAGATACTAAATCATACCCCTTAGTTTCTATCTAGTTAGTAATTTTGATGGCAGTTAAATAATCCTATTTAACAAAATCAAGACACGACTTGAGTTTCAGAAGTCACCAGCAAACAAATACAAAGGTAAAGTTCAGTTATCATAGTAAACTTGGAATTCACTAAAAAACTGGTAACATAAGAGCAAAAAGGAAACAATGAGATTCTAAATTCACATATCACATTAAACTTTAAATTTACTACAAAATCTGTAACGTAAAGAAACAAATACAACAAATCATAATTGTATTGAATTTTTTAAAATAAAATAAAAAAGATAAAACTTTCACCATTACATATCTAGCAAGACTTTTACTATCTTTTCAATCTCAAATCTCAATATATAGAAGCTTGTATATATAACTTACTTAAAGTGATTTTATTATTATTTCTTAATGAAAAAAGTAAGAACTATATAGAAACTCTGAGCTCTTAGCCTGACCTTTTACAAAACCTGTAACCAACGGCTATAGCTGCCAAAACTCCAAGTATACCGGTAGCTGTAAGAATATCACGCTGCTGTAATACAGGCCAACTCCAGCTTACTTTGCTCCCCTGCTTTTTATGTTCTTTTCCGGTTTCTTCAATCTCTTTGTTTTGCTCAAAACTTGTAGTTCTACAACAAGAAACCCCATTAACACCTTGGCAACAACCAACCACGTTTTCATTGTTGCTTAGATTGTTACTTTCTACACTCTTCTTCTTGATCTTGTGAGTATCACCTCCATTAGCAAGCTTCTTTTGGTCATCTGCTCCCTTATGTTCAACAGTTGGTGGCCCCATTTGGCCTCTGAAACAATTTCATACGGCAAAATTTAATCATCATAACTTGTAAGGAACATGCTTAAGATGCAACAAACGCCTAAACACTTTCATAGAAGATATACTTTGAATCTTGATTAGTCCATTCAATATATCATCATGGCCTAATAAGCATAAGAAGCGTAGTTTAACAATTTAATTATAAAAACACATTCTAATTGATTAGTTTATGTTTTGTCTTATTTTACGACCGATATATCCTTAAAATTAACACTTGATTAAAGGTTAGAAAATGCATGATAAAAAATAAGTAGCAACCTCCATAATTTTTGAATGATCTCTCCCTTGGCAATGTGTTGATCCAGCAAAGCAGGCACATCATTGGGAGTAACATATCCATACCTGTAATGTAATGTAATTAATTATTAGATACTACCATTGAACCAACAACACTAAAATCCTTTAAAACTAATAAGAGCAAGAGGATCAATAATAAAAGCGTGAGAGCTAACCAGTGACCCATAATTTTTCCATCTGGGCCAGGACTAAATGTGATTAAATTCCCAGCATATTTATGGCCACCAACATGAGAACATGCCATGACAGATATTTGGTCCTTCAATCCCCGGAGTTGAATTTCTTCGTTGAGCTTGTCAATGAGAACAGGTCCACAAACACCACACCTCACGTCGCGACTTCCATGAGCACACACAAAAATATATGAACCTGTTATCACACCCTGCACTCCACCACCCCATGAATTACCACTCACCACCACATCATTGAAAAAGCTATCAACATTTGATTCCTCCAAACCCCTTTACAATCAACAACAACACAATACACCATTCTCAATATTAAGACAACTTGTTGTCAGTCAAATGTAAATAAATTAAAAAGAAAAAACTAAATCAAAATAAAAAAGAATGATATTTTATAGCCAAATTCATTTCACGCTTGTGATTAACTAATTTGATTAGTTGTGATCATTTAGTTAGTTCTTCCAGTTAGTTACAATCACAAAACACAAGACAAAGAAGCTGTTTTCAGAAGCTTTTCATAAAAACCATTTTTTAGAAATAACTTTTTAAAAAAAGTGATTTTCGTTACAATGGCAAACACAACAGATTTTGCTTTTTCAAAAAATCTTTAACAATAATCTTCAATTATTTATAATTCGTAACAAACAGGCCCTTATATTATTTTCAAATTCCCATTTTTGTTAAAACAGTAATCAACGGATCAAAACTTTCAAAAGTGATTAAGACAAGTGATTAAGTGCCTGTCTGTTACAAATTATAAAAAAAGTTGATTTTTTTAGAGATTTTAAAGAAAAGCATAATCTATTTTGTGTTTGTAAGACATAATGAAAATCACTTTTAAAAAAAAAAAATCAGTTATGAAAAATGATTTTTTTGAGAAGCTACAAAAAACAGCTTCTCATTTAAGCAGGTTTTAGATTTTTTTTTGTTAAATGGTGCCATACAGACTAAAACTTTCAAAAGTGATTATTTTATTTAAAAAGGAAATTCCAAATATAACTAGAGTATTAAAACTATGCACTAGCAATGGCTTAGTCCTGCTCCTGCAACAACAACAAAATCTGTAATAAGTAATAACGTACTTGTATTTGATCATTTCAGGAAAAATTAAGACATCACCGTCGGAGAATCCATCTTCCTCACGCGCTTCACAAACCGTGATTTTCGTCTGCAAAAAATAAAACAAAAAAAAAATCGTCAAATCTGAAAGATAACACCAAAATTGGATAAAACGCACAACAAATTTAAGAAAATTAGTAATTACCTTAACGACGATGTCGTTTTTGCGAGCTTTCCAAGTAGTAGCGATGAGTTTAGGGAGTGGATCATCGTCGGAAGCTTCAACACGCGGAGGCCAAGCTTGACGATTCTTGTAACAGAGGAATACGTGACGGTCGTAGGATTCGACGGTGCCGGCGAGTTTTTCCGTGTACATCTCGGGACGTGAGAAACCGCTTTTTGCGACGTCAACGGAGGAAGCCATCGTAGCGTAGGGGATGAGTAGAAATTGAGATTTGTTGTTGAAATTGAAATGAGATATTGATGTAATGAAACGAGTTAAGAGCATTATTTATTTAATTGATTATGGCATAATTAATTGATTAATAGTACTAAGTAACTTGCATTTATAATTTGTTTTTTTAAGTACTTTTCAATGTTGATTATTATTCAGGTTGAGCTCAAAGTCAAAAATAGAATTGAAATCACAAAAGGCTATGTTGCACAACTACGCGCCTATTTTCACTAAGCTTTTTTTTTTTTTTTTTTAACTCTTAATCTAATGGGAACTGAGACATTAATAATTCAGAATTAATGGGAATCAAATTGGTACATTAAGTTTGAGGACGCGCTGGTGAAGGATAATGAGCGCGTGGGGATGGTAGATATTATTGAAGAAGATACGAGCACGAACCCAACCAACTGTCAAGCTATTCCGTTGAACTAGTCGGTCAACATTATCATGTAATGCTTATTTTATTTATTTAAGTTAAAGTTAATTCCTTACGTCAAAAATATATCTCACGGCACTAACACAATGATTCTACGACGCTATCAGAGGTAATTTCTAAATTTTATTATAAAAAAAGAAAGAAAAAAAAAACAGAATAATTTATTCAATTCTAAATCATTGACTATTTGTGTTATTTGCAATAAAATAATACTAATAATATATAATAGTAACAATATTCAAGGTTGCAATCTTTTCATCTATTATTATTTTAGGGTTTCTTAATACACACGAAAAGAATCACCAAGTATAACTTTGAAATAGTCGCAAGTTCACATCTAGTGAAGTTTTTTAATCTCAAATGTAAGAAGAACAATTTCAATTTTTGTTAATAAAGACTCTGGCGGCAACAGCATTTTATTGTCTGAGTTGCACAATTCATAGAGGTAAAAATGAGAGAAATACTGTAAACTTTGTTCCTCAAATTAAGGCATTTGAAATTTCTTGGAACAGTTCATCAATTGTTGATCAATGTAATTAATTGAACAAAAACATTGCATTGCATAGCATTCTTTTATGCAAAGGAACTTAGAAACATGAACAGAAAAAAAACAACACAGATTGCTGTTGGTCCACAAAAACCACTTGACCTTTAAGGATCAAAAGAAATCAATATCTAAATAATTACCAGAAGTGTTCAAACCAAGTTCTTGATCAGTTGAATTCGGTCTCATCATGGTCTGTCTCGGTACCTCCGGCGGATTAGCGCAACGGATCAGCGCCCAATTCACATTGTGAAAGAACGGATGTTGTTTGATTTCGGTAGCTCCACGTCTATAGGCAAGACGGTGTTGAGGCTCTTTCACAAGTAAACCTCTGATCAAGTCCCTCACAGCAAAGCTGACAGTAGGAGATTCCGGAAACCTCAACGGCTGCCCGACAACATTAAACAGTGTTGCTCGGTTTGCCGAACCTTTGAACGGTGTTCTGCCAAACAAGAGTTCATATAAGAATATCCCAAACGTCCACCAGTCCACAGCACTCCCGTGTCCTTCGCCTTTAATAATTTCAGGCGCCAAGTACTCGTGTGTACCTACAAAGGACATCGACCGTGCACTTGTTGGCTCGGCGATTAGCTCAGGAAGAGGTGTCACTTGGTGATGATGCATATCATTCTTTGGTCTGAATTTTCTCTCTTTCTTCGATCTTCCGGATAGGAAACGTGGCGTAAAGCATGCAGGTTGGATGCAGTCTGGCTGCATTGCACAGGCAGGCTGAATGCAGTATCCGGGGCTTTTCGTTTCGGCGATCGGGTTTGAGGACTTCACAAGAGTTGGACTGACGGTGCACCTTAGAGAGAGATCAAAATCGGATAGCATTATATGACCATCTTCTCTCACCAACACATTCTCAGGTTTAAGGTCTCTATAGATTATACCAAGCATGTGTAAGTACTCCAAAGCAAGGAGAACTTCTGCCACATAAAACCTGCAAAACCCAGAAAAAATGCAAATTACAGAAATGGCGAATAGAAACTAATATACTAGCAATCTCAATCTACTTGTCATAACATCAATAGGACTCAGTAGGTGTGATTTCCATCGAGAAATATTAAAAGCATGTATTTTTAACTCAAACAAAAAATAGTGATTTGTTCAAATTTCACTATGTTACACTTCTATTGCACTGCTATAACCACTATTTAGCAACATTCTATACTAAATTGCATATAGCAGAACAATAGCAGTTAGTTAAAATTCCGCTATACTAAAAAGGATCAAATAGCTAACCTGACAGCATGCTCTGAGAAAAACTTCCCGGGTTGTCTTTGTCTGAGTGCGTGTAGGTCACCGCCGGGACAAAACTCCATTACCAAGCAAGAGAATGTCTCAGTCTCAAAGTGTGTATATAATGTAGGTAAAAAAGGATGATCTAAAGACTGCAATATCTCTCTCTCTGTCTGCGCCCTAAGAAGCTTCTTGCGTCCCGCAAGCTCGGTTTTGTTCATGAGTTTCATAGCAAAAGTAGTCCTTGTGCCACTCAATTCAGCTAGATATACACTTCCTATGTCTCCACATCCTAATTTCTTCAACAACCTGAAATGCCTCATTTCCAACATGCCATCGCGAGCTCGAATAGCTTGAATCACTTCCCATCTTATATCATTTGCCTTATGAGGTTTATACAAAGCAGTGCTCAAACTACTCGTGCTGCTTTCGTCGCTAACATCACTTCCAGTACTCGCTCTACAGATACTAGTTTTCCTACTCTCATTAAAATCACACGAATTAGAAACTTCTCCACTTTCACAAGACTTATTATCAGCACTAGCACACTCACTAACTTCAGTATTGGTGAAACTTTGTTTCGCCTCTGAATAGACAGTTGCTGAATAGAAACTATTCTGAGGACTTACACAAAAACTAACCTCTGACTGACAGTAATTTTTCGCTTGATTAACAACAGCTCGTTTCGGTGGAACTAAGATACAATTGTCGGATTCATCAAACACTTTTTGTTTGCAGCATAGTTTTGTTGGCAATCCTTCATGTTCCAAATGCTTTTGATTAATTACATAGCTGTTTAAATGGTGGATGGTCTTTGTTCCATAATTATGATGGCCAGCCAAATACGACGTGGAAGAAGATGAAGAAGCTCCGTGATTTCGAGATGCTCTCAATGGAGGCCGCGAAGGACGGGGAGTCCCTGATGTTAAAGGAAGGCTGTGGCGTTTCGGTACACCAGAAACTGAATTCTGAACCTCTGATATAGACTCAACTTCATTGATAGGTGACTCCATCAAGGATATCTATACACACCTATAAATTCAAATAAACATAATCAATTACCAAAATGATTAACATAATCTAATTAATATGCTATGAAGCACGGACATAGACATTGGTCATGATACTGACACTGACACATAGACACCAGTGATAATATGAGAAAATGAATTAATTGAATGTAATCAATGTGTCAGTGTTGCGTCGGTCACTAAGACATGCCAGACACTAAGACACTCATTCAATCAAAAATGTTGGTGCTACAAGTCAATATGTAAAAATCATTCAAAAAGTCCTGAAATAACATAATCTTAACCAATATGTAATAATCATTCAACGAGATCTTATATAACATAATCTTAATCTCTTGCTGCACATTAAAAATGTGTTGTAAAAAATAATAACTATACTGGTTGAAGTTAATATGCATACAGATAATGAAATTCAATATAGATAATAATGAAATTCAAATAACAAAATAAAGAAAACATGAAAAAGAAATAATCTTCAAAAGACTAGTTTCAAACACAATCAACAATTCAGAATAGAAAGCCCCAAATAAAAAAGACTTCAAGTTTCAGAAACTTTCAATAGTACAAAAGAAGAAACCAAAACATCAAGAAAATCCACATAGTAAAAATTTGATTTTTACAAGTTTCTCAAGAACCCGTGATTGTTAATTAAGACCCAGAAGAAAAATCAAACTGAAAAACAGTTTTTTATACGAAATGCATTAAACAAAAACAGCGCAACATGAAAAAGTTTGATTCTTTAGAAACCCAAATGAGGTTACTTTTGATTCCATTTCAATATTATGAAGTGAATGAAAAGAAAGAAAATAAAAAAGCAAAGAGTGATTGAAGAAAGAACCTGATCAGAGGAGAGAAATGGCAATGTGAATGAAGAATGAGAAATGTTGAAGAAGAAGAAGAAGAAGTAGCATAAGAAAGGAACATTCTTGGGAATAATGCTGAGAAAATGAAGAAAAAAAATGAAAAAATAGGAAGAAGAAAAAAGAAAAAACAGAAAAGTGAAGTGACTTTGTGTTGTGAAATGTGAATGAATGAACTCAACACTCTCTTTGTTTCATTAGATCCGATCCAAAAAGAAGGGACTAAAACAACAACACAACACAATACTAACTATATTAAAATATTCTTTATTTATCACTATTATTTTTGCAACTAAGTGATTCCATGCACCAATCCAATATTTCATCACTAGGGAATAAGTGATTAATAGTCTTCCAAAATTTTAATGGTGATAGACAACATTATTTAAAAGTAGAAGCATGCAGCTGTTTTCATTTTTATAGTTGAAATAGCTTTCTAATTCATGTGGTTTTGATAAGTTTAATTTTAAAATTTATATATACTTGTTATCTTCTTTATTAAATAGAGATGGTCAAGTTTCTTTGTGAGAAGAATTTTTACTTTAAAAAATAATATTTGTTGTGGTTATAGTTTTGTATAAATTTTTAACTATAATGTAACCTTAAAATTTGTCACAATTTTAGTTATTCCAAATAATTTAAGAAAGTTATACCTCTTTCATAAATTTAGTTTTGTAATTTCTCTAAAATAACAACTGAATTAATAGTAGACTTAAGTTTAAAGTTTGAAGCCTCAAAATCAAATATATATGTTAAATCTACGTTGCTTTTTATGAAAAGTATCACTTTTTATGGAAATATTTTTGTTTTCATTTTGGCTCTCAATAGCATTATCACTCAGAATTAGTTTTTAGAATTTAATTTAATGGATCGTAAAATATAAAAATATTTTATATCCACATTTAATTGTGTGCTGCTGCAACCAATATTACGGTTCTCTTAGTGGAACTCAATAGCAATCTCTACATTAAAAGAATGCGGTTGAGTGGGGATACTTCATTAAAGATAGATAACTAGGTTCATTAATAATATGGTTAAAAAAAAATTAATGTGTTTCATTATATTTATTTCTTAAAAAATTTCATTCAGAAGTCATAATTTAACTTATAAATATCAAATATTTGTCACAAATAATAGTGTTTATCATCTTTTTTAAAGTTGACTTAAGTTTATGTATAAAATTTTGATATTTATTATATATATTTTATTATAAAACTTAAATGAGGTTAATATAAAAAATTGTGTTTTTTTATTTATAAGATATGGTAAATTCTATCATAATTATGTGATGTCTCGAATTCAAATTTGAAATAAGACGTTCAACTTAATAATATCGATATATGTCGATTGATTTATAATTTAAAGACAATAGATCATGTTTTTAACATGGTTAAATCAC
>JBBPBT010001302.1:469390-494630 GCA_037974875.1 Cicer bijugum | reverse complement strand
TGATATAAAAATATATTATTGTACTACAATTTAACTATGTATAGAGCTATATATAAAATTTATGATATAAGATTCACACATAAAAATATTTCTCTTCTGCAAATACAAACAAATAAAAATCTCATCAATTTTTTTTTCTCTGTTGTTCTTCAAAAGTACTTTATACATTTAAATTAATCAAGAAGAGAAAAAATCATCATTTGAAAAATCAAATATGAATTCGAGACTTTACTTTCAGATGAAAAAATAATTTTTTGTAGAAGTATATTCTTAGACGACATAAAAACTGTATTTTTTTTACGAATTTAAAAATTCTGCATTGTTGTATAATATTACAAGGAACTTTTGTGCTCATTATTTCATGCAGAGCAATACTATATACACCACTAATTTTTCTATACACACCACTCCCTTGTCTTTTAACATAGCATCCTTTGTCCCATTGATAGGCCTCCACATTTCCTTCTCCAAGTTTTTGTGCAATATCCTACCCTAGTAACAAACCTCCTCCTAGTTCTTAGACGATTTTTGATTATCTATATTTACGGTAGAACAATAGGAATAATAAGATGTATCATTCTCTCTATCCTAGTATAATTTATCTTTAGATTCAAGATGCATCATTCTTCTTATGCATCTTCATCTCGTTTAAAAGAGTTGTGTCATGCATTTTTTTTGTGATTTAGATGTACGTGTTACAACCTATTCTCTACAAATTAACAAATTAAGATCTTGTTTATTTTTTAAAATTTGTGTTTTTATTTTATAAAATATATTTTTATTTTGCTTTATTTAGAGATTCTTGAAGTGGATCATAGTTAAAAAAAGAGAATGAAATGTTAGATTACAAATATATATTTTTATTAATTATAAAAATCATTGTTTTAACATTTTCATTGTTTGTAAAAATGTAAAGAATTATTTTACTTCAAGAGAGTCTTTAACCTTGTTGGCAAGTAAATTTTAAAAAATGTTTTCGCATAGTAAATGTAGACTGAATTTCTTAGTACACTATAAAACTATTTAAGCAAATTATTATTTCATTACAATTGTTTGTTTTTTATTTGAATCGTGTGTAGCTATGGCACACGCTAGAGATGTTTCATGTTCAACAACAAAGACCAACAACTTTTCCTTACAAAGTGTGTTATTGCTAACACAATAGCTCAGACAAACAAATTCACACTATATTAGATAACTTTTAATTGCTATCACTATGTCGTTGTTGTACCTATCAAAACACATTTGATGAATTATTGACTACATTTGATGAGAGACAACACTACGACCCCATAGTTTTCTCATCAGTGACAAGGAAACCTTCTTTGAAGGAGGTTTTTTAGGGACAACTAAGTAAGAGTTTAAAGATGACAAGAAGAAAATGGAAATACATGGAAGAAGAAGCAATGCGCTTGGGGGCACATGACATGAGACCCCGTTGGGATACATTAGAATCAGCAATGCGCTTGGGAGCTCATGAAATGAAATCCAGTAAAAAGTAGAAAAATTGAAGGGTTAAATGAGCATCCACAGTAAATATTCTACTCTTTGTTGCAGATCCTCAATTGGCCCGTCATTTTCATGCTTATGGATCTAAGAGTGTTACACCTTCCTTCCATCTAATTCCTTTGTTAATTTGTTTATCTTAAAATTTGATTCATCAATCATTCTTGAATAAAAAAAAGACAATAAATAATAATAGTTTTTTAAGAAACAAGACTTCAAAAAGAAACAGTAAATAAGCTGATCGGATAAGCAATTACAACAAACACGTGATTTGAACATGATCACTACACTAACCTAATCTCGAGATAAATATTTGATGTAATAAGAACACATTCCTAAATTTACACAACTATAATAGTGACCAAAATTGTACAACATAGTGAGTGCAAGTGTGCATCTATGTGTCAGCCTCTGATGTGGGAGTAGTGCTGGGTATAAAATTGTCACTGATAGACCACGAGTCTAGAACGTATTCTGTGGATTAGTTCTTCTCCTTCCTTCCCTCTTGTAGTATGGTGTTTCATCGATCGTTCGTCTTACATAGTCTACAAATGGTTGTGGCGTCCGAGGAGACATTTCATTTGGAACAGCTGGACTGCTTCTGTTAGGAGTTGTAGGTGCTGCAATGGTTGCAGTGATTGGAGCACTTGCTTGCTGCAATCTATCTGGTCTGTCCAAGAAATGAATGAAGAGAGCAATAGAGAGAATCAGCAGCAGAAGACACCCCAAGATGCTAGCCCAGAGGGCTTTATTTATGGTTACCCTGGATACTGCTGCCGTCACGGATTCAGGTTCATGGGTGATGTCTATTTCCATTCTCTGGCCTACAAAACAAGTAAAAGATAAATTAAACTTTTGAACTTTCTCTTTGTAATGTATATTATAAACAGCTGGTGGAAATCAAGCCATTAAGCTCCTGGAATACGTAACCATTAGCTGGGAGTGTGATGATGATTTTGTCTTTGAATCTTTCAGCTTTCAGCAGTTTGACCTGAAAACAAGAACCAGAAAAAAAGTGTATAATATAAATTTATAATCAGAACTTTTATTAGATTCACTGGTTAGTTGCGAACTTTTCATGTGATGTTTTAGCCTTTGGAAGTTTGGGGCACTCACCTCATATTGTGCAAAACCTCGAATGCCAAAATCTTCTTTACTGATTGGAACAATCATAATCAAATCACGGTGATTCCAGCGAATTTCAACATCTATGACAAGCCAGCCGACTAATTAGTAATACATATGGTAAAAGACTGATGAAATATCTGTAGAAACTATATGCAATCTTACCGGTATTTCCCACGATGGTTATGTAAGTTTTGTTTGAGCCTGGTGTCAGATTCAGCTGCATTGGATCCTGAGAGGGAAAAGAAAAATAATTTTCAACATCACAAATTAAACCTCTATAGTTTGTTTAACAATGATATTTTGACGGGTCTGCTAAATTTGCAATTCAGAACATAACATGCAAAAAAGTAGGGCAAATTCGTCAATATAAGATTGGGAGATCACATCAACAAAATATGAGGCATGCAACCTAATATATCAAACACTCATTTCACACAATCACACATACATAGATACATACACATGCATGGATGCATGTGTGTGTATTTTCAAGCAATGTCAATGCGACAAAAACATCATGATTCCAATTTTGCCATGTTAGTATGCCATACCTTGCCAGTCTCCATTATAGAAAACCCCCCAATAAAAAGAACTGATGCAGATCCCGAAACATGCTCATGTTCTTTGAGAGAAGCATATATGGAGACAGATATGTCTGGTCTCATGCCTTCTAACTTGGGTATTGAGTGCACTAAATGCTCCGGTGAGTAAGGGAAAAATAGACAATATGAGTTGCCAGAGTCCAAATCCAGCCATGGCTTGACATACCTTCAGTTAATGCATGTAAAAGATCTCTTAGAATGAATCAATTACTTAAAGGGACGACCAAATGAATGAGTAATGATAGAGTACCCCACATATGGCGGATCTACTCTACAATCGAAGGAATTTATCTTGTTTCCACCTAGTGCACCAAGGCTTTCTTCATAGGAAGAACTGTTGCAATTGAATTGGTCACAAAAGTAGTTAAATGTGATGTCATTTAAACCAAGTTCATGTCTAGAGTTATAATTTACATACCTGAACTTCACGGAGAAGTTGTATCCTTTTGTAGGGTATGGAACATTAGTTAACATCCCTTTTGGAGCATCCACAGAAATACTATGTCCTTTCAATACTGTGATTTTTGTTTGCAGCTTCAATCTTGCATGATGGAAATATACTGTTCACAATAACATTTCAATAGGGATTGTTATAATTGTTTATAAAGCAAATACCACAGAAAATGACAAACTGACAATCACAAAGTTAATTTCCTGCATTTAAATTGTTATTTAGCACCTTGGGCTGAACCTTCTCCAATAGCTTTAGCCACCCCAGATACTGCATCCACTGATACTACACTTCCGTTAGTGGTAAACCACTGTCCAGAAACTTTATCATTCAATCCTGAAACATTATGATAGAATGACATTATCCTTCCTGAAGAAATAGTAAAAAGGTCAAAAAGATTAAAGGGTAAAAAATAAAGTACCTTTTATGCTGAAGTTAAGAGGACTTCCTATATGAAGAACCGGATTTTGAGGATATATATGGGCACCAACCCTAATCTGCGGAAAAAAAAAAGACTCAGGGAATTGGAGATGAGAGGAAGAACAGGTGCGAGATAAGCATCAGAGAGTATAAACATGAGTATAACTTCTGTAAAGGACAATCACTTAAGTAGTGGTGAGAGATAAATAAATTGTGATTATAAGGCGAATGGCAGGTATGAACTGCACCGTTCAATGAGATTCCCCGGACATAATGTTTACTGTCATTGCGTAAAATTTTGGAAACCAGAAACAATGTGAAAACAATATGGAAATTTTGTATTCTTGACGAAAACATATCAACTAAAATTGAAAAACAAATCAAATGCCACTTTAGAGGCCTCTTTTGTTTGACAACATTTTTTGTTTTCATTTCTTGCTTTTACTAATAATTACAAAATGTCATTTCATCATTTTATTTTTTATTTCCAACTATTTGTATGAGAAATACTAAAACTCCATTTTGTTGTTTCTGTCATTTTCTATGAATCTTAAAAAATATAAAACAAAGTGAAAACAAGGTGAAACTTTCATAATTATTAATGAAAATAATGAAATCTCAATAGAAAAAGTTTTCTTTAACCAAATGTATCATAAAATATACATGACAATGATTATTTGAAAAATGGAATTTTATTAAAGAGGCAAAGAAACTAAAACATGAGGACCAGGTATCACCTAAAAGCAAGATCTATATGAAGAAAAAGGGAAACAATATCATTAAAATTGTCTTCAATACTTCTCATTTAAAAATGATTTCAATTACCACTGAAAATGTTAATAACAATATCTTATACCTAGATTTTGCATTTAGTGACGATTAAGTTAAACCTTTGTTTTGTTTCTCAGCAACTAAAGGTTAATGACTTTAAACAAAAGGTTTGGTTTCTCAGAAACATACTGTAGAGGAAGTCAGTCTGGTCCTACAAGATATATTGGTTTTAAAAAAGGTAATCACCTTGAAATAAAACACAAGCACGTTTAGGTGCATCAGCATGAAACAGTTTCCATATTGACATCGAAATATAGGTTCAAAACATGTGGCATATGGCATAAGATCAAAATTATGCACGTAGAACAATAATTTACTGTTCTAAAGAGCAGGGCAAAAGACTAATACTTACCAGCATGTAATCTGACTTTTGCTGGGCATCACTAATTGCTACACGCACAAGAGCTTTCCCATGCCGAATTGCCTTCACCAATGAATCAGTCAAAACAGAATTCCATTAAGTTACTTAGCTGAGCAAAGCAATTCCATATATAGCAACCGTAGTACCAGATATGGCAAAATCTGGCTAGATTCTAAAACAAATAAAGTTTGTCCTAATGTTACACACACATCGATAGTCTCTCTTTAAGTAAAATCACATGGTTGAATAAAGCGACTAAGCCTGACCTTGATAAGACTATGTCGGCTTCACTTCATTAGAAACTGCTGGAACTAATGAAAAAATATATCTCATAATATTTCGCTATCTTAGAGTAATTTAATCAATGTTAGATCATCTTTTAGGATTTATTCCCATTACTACTGTTTTTATTTCATAATCCTGTTATTTATTCTTTCTCTTCCTTCCTTAACAATCCCAAATCTACAACTTCAACTAAGGTCATGTTAAACATTTTTAAACCGTCAAAAGGGCAAAATCATGAACTGATTTACAATTATGCAAAAGCTTAAGCTTTTAGGTGAAAACACATGAAAGGTTTTATATCTAGCTAGTTAGCTCCAAATTTCTGCAAATGTGCAAGCTGCAGATTCTTATGCTGCTTTTGGTTCAAAATTCAAAGAACATACACAGGCAAGAAAAATTATCTATATAATAAAATCAACCAACAAACCTTGATGTGGACATTCCCTTTTCCATCAGCAGTTCTGTTGATGGCAATAACATCAGGGTAGTTAGTTTCAGCGTAGAAACCCACTGAATTGAATGCTTCATAGAAAGGATTTCCTGTTGAACCACAGGAAGACACAACAAAAGATGAGTACTTTCATTCTGAAGTTCCTACATGTGATTCATTATTAAGGAGACATTGATACCTAGATTATCATAAAAGGATGTTGGAAGATCAAGTTCTGCACCAACAGCAAGGTCAATCACTTTGAGAAGAACCTCCTTACTGCCTATTCTAATTTGAGTCACCTTGATCATGATATAGAATTTATGGTCATTACAATTCCCAAAAATTTGACATGTGCCTAGACTAGAATGCAAATAACATCATCAATAAATTAAATGATATACTTGTTCTATTGAGACAGAACCGTACCCAGAGGTAGGATTGGGAAATAGATGTACCCGATTGGACCAAGATGGATGGATAAAAAACAAGCCATTAATCCATCTATGATTAGTGAAAAAAAGTACTAAAAAAATTCAATACATCCATGTCTCAGTTAGTAAAAGAGAAGTGCTAGAAACACAAAGCAGCCCTCTCTTATTCCAGTCAATGAGCATAATGTACAAATTGTGTTATACATGTTTAAAACCATTTAATGCACTAAATACTCGTCGTGTAAAGTCAAAACTTGACACTTGGTCAAAGACCGTCTGCTCTTGCAGAAATCGTTTTGCCCCAAGGCTGCAAAGTTGTACACTCCTAAGAATGCCAACTGCCAACCAGTGGTCCCAGATAAATAGTAGGTGAAAGATAAAATTCATACCTCAGCAACCTTGACGCAAGAAGCAATCTCTATTCTACCTGTGGTACGATCTTTAGCTTGAATGCATGCAAGATTATTACTTTCTGTTGTTTTAATTCTATCCCCATCAATGAACATAGCATCTCTCTGCAGAGCATTTTTCTCCAAACTACTCAATAAAGAATACTTGATGGTTCCTTTGTGATTCTGACCATCATATTGTGTATAAGATTCTGAGGAGGAAGGCAAAAGGCTTGTAGTTGTATAATAGGGAGGAAGAATCCAGGTTATTGGAAGTCCCAAAGCCAGGGGAAGATCAGGAATCACTGTTACTGATAAAGATGAACTGTACAGCCTTGACTGTGTTTTTGGCCCAGAAGTTGAAAATGCACACAAGAATGATACAGCAACATTTGTCTTGCCAGCAGATCTAACCAAAATAATTAAATAAATAAATACCTGGCACTCCATTACATATTCCAATACTGTGCCTTTTAAAATGATTATAATAAGTGATTAATTGGTGACCTGTTGTAAATTATATGTACACTTCACTACAAATTGAACACAGAAAAGCACATTGTGTGTATTACATGATGAAAATCAGACATTATATACAAGGAGAACAGAATCAGCAATCTCAAAAGTTTAAGGCTTAAAAACAGTAACTGAATCATATCTTATCTATCCGAGGAAAACATAGAAAACATATCAAGGAATAAAAAGAAAGAATGTAATTTATAGTTATAGCCAATAACTTTTATGTTGCCTCACAAAATGAACCATTATGTTAGGATGAGATACCTATACTAAACGAACCATTATGTCCTATCAGATGAATCGTGTCTAATGAAAGACCAAGGAGAAAAAAATGAAACTACTGAACCTCACAAAATCAATATAAAGCATGAAAAGAGTCGCCAATGGTATATAAACTGGAAAAATAAGACCATTATTCTTGACAAGAATGATGCACAGCTTAATACCTTCCATACAAGACGTTAATAAATCCAAGGTCATTCTCATCAGAATAACCAGTAACTTGACTCTCTCCTGAAGCAGTCCCATATTTTTCACCATGGAAGCTGTCTGCCACCTTGAAACTCAGCACCTAAAGAAACATAGCAAGTCAATTCTTTAGACTATCTTACACTGTTGAGTATGATTTGGAGGAAATTGAATAGCCAAAAATATATGCTAGGCAGATGACGAGAAGTCAATAATTAGAAATGCCATACTTGCAGCACAATTTTGTTTGGCTTGGAAATCTCAATTATGGTGTTTCAGTCTAAAACTAATATGTTGCTGGAGATGCAATTCTAGTGCTAAAAATGGTCGGTATATACAGAAGAATACTCCCATGCTGGTTTAAGTTATCTATGTATAATTTGATAGGAACACTTGTTTGAAACTAGTACTTTCTTTAAGACCACAACAAACTTTCCTTCGAAACCTAACTCTTCTTCCTAGGAGTTTTGCTTCCATGAAATGTGATTTTTAAACCATAAATAACGTTTCGATTCGTAGAAAGTATAACTACTGTATGGTGTGTACTTAATTGCATTTCATAGTGCCCTTTAATACATTTCTTACCTGTATTAAAAGGGGGAGGGTGGGGAAACTGGTAATTAAATGAAAAGGTAATTTGAAAATAAGGCCGAACCTTTTCATCTTCAATAGTCCACTGGTAACTTTTACATAGCTCATAGAAAGAAAATAAATTTCCCTGGCAAAACCAAAAAGGTTGTCAACATTAACATTTGAAATACACAAAGGAAGGACACTTTTCATTTTTTTTGTAACTATCACCTCAGGAAATAACGGATAAATTGGCAGTTTGCGGCCAACTCCTAGCTGTTCACTCTGCATATGCAATTTGATAGTAGATGAAACTCCCACCCTTAAAATACTCCTTGCTTCACAAATCACAGTATTTTCATTCACAAACACGCTCGCAACAACTGTCTGACAAGAGTAATGAGGTCTTGGATTAAACTTATATCAAACACAAACTAGACATGTTTAATATAAAATACATATTGCACTAACTAGAAAACAGCCATATGACATAAATATTCACACGTGCTCCCATAAGATAATGGGAAAATATTTGTGCATAAGAATATCATTAAGAATATGAGAACTAATTATAATAGATTTTCCTTTCATGACATAAATAAATTAAGAATTTCCAAAGGATTTGGAGAAAGAAAAATCCATCTTAATGTAAGAGCAAAACATGCAAAAAAACCAGTATCAAGAATTAATGGAGCAAAGATGTCAAAGAACCACATCATTTCAAAGTTTAGTATGTCGAGCAAGGGATATTATTTTACCAACAATGGCTAACACCCCCACACGAGAAAGCCTACAAAATCTAAGCAAAGCATGTGTCAAGATTATGCTGTGTTGAAAACAGACTTTTAACTACTATTAATTCATTTTATAAGACTGAGAGTGGCACAACTTATTTTACAACAGCAGATTATCTGTCCTAGTAAAATGACCATCAAAATACAACAATAAAATACCCAAGTTCAGCCAAAGTTGAAAACCAATCTTGTTATATGTATAAAGGCATGTGCTTTGTGCTTGACAATTAGCTAAATTGAGTATATACAGGGTTTAACATCTTACTGTGTTCCCAATAGAAATTGCCAAGAGCCGTCCGGAATATCTATCAATACTTGCAATTTTATCATTTTCAATTGCATATTCAACATTAGCTCCGAGAGATGGGCCACCTTCCATGGTAAGCTAAGCAAATAAAAATAACGACATTATTGTAGAACCAAGAATGAGTGAACAATTGTGTCGCAAGTCAGAATAGCCCAAGATTGAAAAACCAGATTGCGAAGATAAATAATCACAAAAGAAAACACTAAAAAATACATATAAGAGAAAAATATGGAAGAAAGACTTATATGAAGACAAACTTAAACCCTTCACTTGGCTTTTCTCTACTAGCTTAAGAACAACGTACATATTCAAAATTTCATAGGCTCCTTAAATAACTTTAGACTTGACCCCATTAACCTAACCTTGAAACCAGCAACAAAAACTTTAGGGCGTCAAGCAAACATATAAGTAGAGATATTACATGAATTGTGAACCTAGAAATGAATGTGAGCACTTATCTTTCTAAAAGATATAAACTTGGCCTTTTTCAACAGAAAAATTAAACATAAATTGAAAAGAAGAATATGGTATGTGTTACTTTCGAAGTCCACATTTTCAAGTTAAACTACTACTGAAGAAAAGACAATTGTACTTTAGAACATACCACATATGACGCACCAGGTAGCAGAAAAATTTCATGAGGGTGTATTCTTGGGGCTTTGTACACTTCCACCCGAATAGCTTGACTTTGTACTACATGTCCAAAATGTTGCATAGCACTAACCTGGTTTCAATAAATAATAAGCAAGCTTTTGAGTTCTCAAAAATCCATGAAGAAACTTAGTTAGATGAGATCTGGTTTATACACGTTGATAGTAGACTTACATAAAGGGTTGTAATTCCAAGATATCTCCCCTTTATTTTAAAACTTGGTGCATTAGCATGTCTACCAACAAGACTAGACAGATTGTCAGTGTCCAGCAGCTCAATTATGGCATCTTCAACATGTATATGAAGATTCATGTAAACAAACTGCATCATAATTTCCCAATCATTAATTAACAAGTTGAAATAGAAAAAATTCACTATGACATGTCTCTATGTCTTGTTGATCATATCCGAGACAGTAAAGATTATGTCCCACAAGTTCAGGGTAAAACATGCCAAACACAAGAAACTGGCTGTAGCTTATTAAATTAAATTAAATAGGTAAAACAATTCAAACCTGGGAAGCATGAAAATTGTTTCCTCCATTTGTACCAGCCATCAACTCAATAGTTTGCAAACTTCCTTCCTGTAAAGATCAGGATAGTACATCATGTTGTTGAAATTCTAGATTGGATATACTTGAATATGAATGAGAAAGAGATATAATCTAAATAAGAATGAAATTCTATCATAATCCCAATGGATACTAACAAATCGTATTATAATAAATACCAATATCCCAACACTCTCCCTCAAGGTGGAGCATATATATCACATGCATCCATCTTGTCAGATATGTAAGTTATTCGAAGACTCCTTAGAGATTAGTAAAGATATCGGCAAGTTGATCCTTAGAATTGACAAAGGAAAGTTCTGGCGACTCCAGAGAGAATATTTTCCCTGATGAAATGATAATTATTTTGCTTGTCTATGTTTTCTATCTCTCTATAGAGTTGAATCTATCAGAAAATATCCCTTTCTTATAAAATAGTCAAAGGGGATTTATGCAGAACTCAATGAAGGTATCCATAAATACAGGCAGCTGCATTAATCCTTATTCTAACAAATGTTCATCTCTTCCACACATTAAAAGGCCCATTTTCTTCCATACCCAAGTTTTTTGTATTTACTCTCCTAGGTAGATTGCGAGACAGATTTAGTTGTAACAATGTGCCAACCAAGAAGTAAAAATTCACTATATAGCATTTAGCAAAGTTGATTCAATAAGAAAGAAGGAAAATACCAAAGCCCGGCAGCAGTAATATTAAGAACTAGAGATGAAGGTTAATGGAGGATTAAATTCATAAAAAAAATTACTAATGAATTATTGATAGAAGTCAGGTTTGAGCAGGCTAAAAAGGTGTTACTCCACCTTTCTTTTGGTTTTCTCTGCCTGTTATTTAGTGAAATCATTATGTGCTGCATATATGCCCATCACATAAAATCTCGTGCTTGAGCCATTTTTAACCAAAATACAAGAATAGAAAAGACATACCATTAGGCTAATCTCTTCACCGGACAGGATCTTAATCCATTCTATATCTGCAACCTGGACCTGTAAAGATAAACCATTAAAAGCATCAAACATTAAACAACATCACTTAATCATCAGAGAGCTAGGACAAGTTATTTTCCGGTGAAGATCAAAGAAAACTTGCAAATTTCAACACTTATCAACATTGGTTGGGGTTAAGTTTTGAAACTACACAAGTCGATAAACTTTTTTACAACATCACAAGCTTAAATCACTGAGTCGAGGACAGCACTAGACAATAACAAGACTCTTTTCCCATTATGTAAGGAAAAATCAAAATTAGGTATGGCCAATTAAAAGATTTCGTATTCATGTTAGGTCTGAATGACAAGACAAAAAATCTCTGTGGCTTGCCAGACAAAAATAGGGGTCCCAAGCATGAAGGAAAATACGTGATTGGAAATTTATCATTCTAATAGAGAAAGGATCATAACAATGAAAATATATTTGCAAAATACTCTTATCGATCCAAATATTGAGGTATGGACATTAAAGTCAAGCATTTTTCAAGTAATTCAAAAGTGATAATGGAGCTTACGAGTGCAGATGCTCTTAATGGAGGAGTTAGCCCCGTGTCGTATAAAGTCAGGTCAGCTATTCCTAATCCTTTAGGGGACAAAATCAGTTGTTGACATTCTAGGCCTGTAGGTGGTTGAATAACTTCCACCACTTGAGAATCATTTGCAACAGCTTCCAAGAAACAGCTCCCCCCAGTAATTGACAAATTTACCTGAAGGCAGACATACAATATAGTAAAAATAAGAACTTTGAATATTAATGATATTAACTGGATACTATGACTTGATACAAAGACTAAACACTAACTCCTATTATAGGTGTTAGAATATAAGATAATACTGTATCTCAGAAAATCTTTCAACCAAGGGTTACCTTAGCATTAGGATTGAAATATATCAAGCTGAACTCCGGATCAACTCTTAACATAGAAACAAGCTGCATTGTCACACCAATACTACAATAAGACAACTCCTCAAGACAACAATAATAAGAACATAACTGCTCTAAAATCCCATCATAAATAACTGCAGAGAGAAGATACAGAACTTAACTGTGAAACTTATAAACTATTCATTTTTAATCACATAATAGAATCAGTTTCACAATCTGAAATACTAATTTCAACAGGTAGTACCTGTAAACGAATGGCATCTGTAAGCAAATTTTCAGTTCGAGGAAACTGGTGAAATGTATCATCTCCCAAGCCATCAAGAAAGCCAGTAACAGTAGCACGAACAAAGCACTGAGAGGCAGAGCATTGAAGATCACGTTAGCTATCCATACACTAGAACAAGATATGTAAAATAGTGTTCATCCTTTACTGATAAAGAATTATCACTTAGTGAATAAAAATAAACTAGTATTTGGAACAGCAAGTTTTCACACACAACTAAACTACCAGAAACTGTCAAATTCAGTCAAAAGGTCGGACAGTAAATAAAATTACGAAATTATTAGGAATCTCTCAGTACCAATCCGGATTCATTTTGCAAGACCAAAAACCTCTCCCAATTGTTCGACTTCACAATATCAAATGCATAATCCCAATATGCTAGTCCCTCACAGCTGCTAAGTTCCCACTTCAAACTCAGAGATGACGAATTTGCAAAAGCTTCTCCAGAAGCACTAATACCAGCTGCAGATATTCTAATAGTGCGCCCATTTGCCACAGTAATAGGGGCATCGCGAAGTCTCCGTGAACTACGCTCAGCTTGAGCGGCCGCTCTAATAATTTCGTAGTCATTTGCTGGAAAGAACAATTTAATCAAGAAACAGAAATCTAAAAAACTCTGTTGTCAAAGATTAAAACATTGTGTGAAATGCCTACCTGGCTCATCAGCCATAAGTACAATAGAAGACGGAATGCTACATATCACTGGTAGCCAAGCTTCAGCTACGGAAGGCAGAGGATGATCATCCCCAACCAAATTCCCACGTCTGAAAAGCAGTTTCTGAGTCATGTGAAACAAAGGTTATTATTTTCCAACTCCTATCTCATCTTAAAAATGCTAGAGATGACTAAAAGAGAGTGAATGAAAATGAAGGGAATTGAGAGAAAATAGAGAGGGAAGGGGGTTATTGAGATGCCTGAGCAGATAGATTTTCTATTCTCTACCATCTTCATATAGCTACCAGTTTTTATATAACTGTTTACAGTTGATTACACAGAGCATAATAGATTTATGTTACAAGCTACTAAAGATTTTGGTTGCGACCACAACTAACTAAACACATTAAGTGACTAATGCTGCACAAGAGCACTACATTAACACTAGGAAATTTCCTACTAAGAAAGGAATGCCGAAACTTACAAAGGTTCCCAGTGTTTGACACAAAACTCTATACAAAGTCCTATTGTTGCCAGATATCTGATGCACGAGAACTCCATCACCAGTCAGAGCATTCTCTCCACCCAAAACATCCACAGTTTCAATAAAATCAACATGTTTGTTCCATGGTTCAGGTCCACCAAAAAGTAATAAGTCTAAATTTGTCCCAGGAACAAGATATAACTCCTCCAAATTATGCAATTGCTTATTATGTTCTGCTTGAGCCACGTCAAGCCAGTAACCACCAAAGTGGTTTCCATCACCTGCCTGACGTACAGTAAATGGTAGATATGCCGCAATAAGTAAGGATGCTTTTAAGACTACAGGACCATGACTGGATTGGTGATATTCTTTAGAAAGTATGGCGTGGATTACAGCTTGACCAGAATTAGAAGCATATATGTAAGTCCAGGAACAGGGAAAGCCGTCATCTGATGGATGGAGCTGACGATTTGACACTGTTGCCAAGTACGACAATTCATCTGTTGCATTGACAATTACAAAAGACTCACTTCCAGCTTTCCACTTTATCAATGAATTGAAGGCATCACATCTGTAGAAAAGGGCACCTGCGCATGAAATATCCACATAACCAAAAGTGCCAAGCAGTATTGTTGTTAGTGAAATGGAAAGGAAAGTTCACAATATCCTCAAACATGGTATCACCATTTGCTGTCTTCATTGTCACAGCAGCTTGAAGATGAGATCCAACAACAGTTTCTACAGGAAAATTGTGAAGCATAACCATAGAAGATGGAATGGAGACTTCAACCAGGACCTATAAGCAAATAAAATTACAAAATAAAAACATGGAAGAATTGTATAGATATTCAACGATATTTTAAGTAAACTTTATGAATATTTTATGCGTGGATAGAAAATAGTAAATACGTAAATGACACAGAGAGTGTCATTCATGAAGGGATCCACCACCACGCAAGAAGGAAATTATCCAATTCAGACAGCAAACAAAGATTTTCAATTTTTAATTTTGGAACAGAGTAGCAATATTTGAGTATTGATACTATTTAGAAAGGAATGAAGTGTAATGGGATGAACTCACAAACAAAGCACAATTTTGAGTAATGAGCACAACATGTATAAGCCCAGCCAATATGTTTACCACATACAATACTACTCCCCAACTAAACAACATTCTTACATTCAAATACCATGCTATATAACATAAGAACAGATGAAAACTATTGATGCTAGATTTCGGTAACATGATAAACTTCACTAAAGATGACAATAGTACCTCATCATAGTTTAGTGAATCATATATAGATACCACTTTAATAGTAGCTTTCCCGGGCTTTTTTGCCTGGATAGTACCAGAAGCTGACACGGATACAGTGGATGTGTCTGAAGACAACCATTTGTAGTCACTCACTGCTTTTGCACAACCTACAACAGGTAGGTGGGATCAAAAGTATAAGCACAAATATCAGGAATAAGCTAGTTATTTCAGATTGGAGCAATTAGAAAAGGCTTCCAACCTCCTACAGCCTTCAACTCTGCATCCTGATAAACACCAGGGGCCCAGGGCAGTAAGATTATTCCACTTTCATTTCCCAGGGAGAACTTTACTGGATCACAGACTATGACTTCTTGCACAACTTTGATAATCTACAAGGTCCCAAAAACAATATGAAAACCTCCAAATAGTACTAGAAATAATGTTCCTATTTCCTAAGACTATGAAGCAACAAATAGCCTCTATAAAAAATCATCAAAGAAAGAACGACCACCTCCTTTTTGTCATCAGCCCCACCAGGATAGCTCAAAGAAGCAGTCAAATTTCCAAGTCCTGGAGAATAAGCTTTCAAGATTTTAGTATTCCGCCAGCCATGTTTTACAGCAATATCATTTGAAACCCAAACTGTTCTCCAATAATCTGACTGATAATCATAAACCTTAACATCATCGTTCTGCAACACAATGAAGAATGTTACAAGTGAAAAACTGTCAAAAAAAATGCATATAATATAGGAAAAAGATTGATTAAAAATGAAATTCCCATAACAGAGGCATAATTTGTAGCAGAAAAAATAAGAATAGTAATGTAAAATAAAATATAATAAAATGTCATGACCATGGTTGTCAAACTCTAGATCCTACCTAAGATCTTTGGGGTATAGAAAAAGCGTAAAGCGTATGATCGTAAAGCGGATCTTAAGATCTCACAAAATTAACAAAATTATACTATAAAATTAAAAAAAAAATAAACTTAATATAAAAAATTTCATTGCCTCATAAATAAACCCCATCGCTGGTTTCTCATCAGAATCCACTAAACGAAGTACTTTGATTAGTGGATAAGCACCTTTTAAGCAAATTGTAATCTTTTTCCAAAACTCTTTATCCATAATCACTTCTTCAACATATTTCCCTTCACTAGTTTTTGCAAACTTGCTTGATATCCACTCATTAGATGTGAACATTCTTATCAATGATCCTTTGTTCTCCATGAGACAACCCAAAGTTAAATAAGATGTTGCAAATCGAGTAGCGGCTGGTCTCACCAAATCTTTTCCTTTGGTGAAATGTTGGAATAAAGAAATTAAAGAAGCCTTTGAACATATATATTGGGTAATTTTCTTACCCTTTGAAATTGTTTCATGATGAACTGTTATCTTTTTTTCAAAATCCTCTAACATGAGATCAATACAATGTGCTGCACACGGTGTCCAATAGAGCCTCTTCCTTTTTAACATTAACATCGCACCAGCAGCTTTGTAATTTGCTACATTGTCAGTCACAGTTTGCACAACATTTTCTTCTCCAACTTCTTCTACTACTTGATCAATCATTTGATATATTTTATCAGCAGTTTTTATTATATGAGAAGCATCTATTGACTTTAAAAAAACAGTACCTTTAGGGCTGTTAACTAAGAAATTCAAAAGTGTCCTTCGTCTTTTGTCCATCCACCCATCACTCATAATAGTACAACCCGTCTTCTTCCAAGTAAGTTTGTGTTCTTCAATGACCTTAGTTGTCTCCTCCACCTTTTGCTTTAAGTACTTTGTTCTGATTTGATGATAGGAAGGTGGCTTAAAACCAAGGCCATGTCTTGAAACCATCTCCAACATCCTTATAAATTCATCACTCTTTGCAACATTAAAGGCTATGGCATTATTGTAGAAGAACGAAACTATTTCTAGACACGCTTCTTCTTTCAAATTCTTCTTAAAAATGTTGTTGATGGTGGCTTGAGTACTTACAACATTTCTCTTGAAAAGTTTTGAAGGGGTAGCATTTTCTTCCTCTTCTAATAACCTTTTTCCTTTTACATTATATGTATCATTCTCTTCTGTTTTCTTCAATGATTTATCTTTCAAAGATTTTACAAGTTCAAACATGTGTTTCTTCACATCATCATGTCCAGCATCACATGCAACGGCGTTGAGCTGTGTACTAGCCAAATGATGTTTCAGTCGGTACACTCCTCCAATAAATGTTTATCCACAATAATTGCATTTTATTTTTCTGGTTCCTCTATCAACAGATACACCATGTTTCCATGCTATATCAGTCCTGCTTCCTAATGCGTTTTTCTGCACTTTGGAAGAGGCAGAACCAGAACTGCAAACAACAGAGTCAGGAACAGATGCAGTTGTAGACATTATTGAGATCGTGAGGGTGAGGCAGCAACATAAATGGCAGATTGCAGGCAAGAAGATTGAAAATAGTTTCAGATATGAGATTGAGAAGTGTTGAAATGAGAAGAATTTATAGAAGAAATAGGAAGAAATCTGAACGCGAGCCATTTAATTGAAGTTTCAGAACAGGAGAACAATGCTTTAATGGAGGAATTCGAACAGAAAACGAAGTGGCCTTCAAATCTTCGTGTTTGCTGCTAGTTCCTTCTCCTCCTCGTGTGCGTGCCTTTTCTATATGGGAAACAAGCAGAATACGAAGGCAAAGAGGTGCAAAATGGGCCAGATCTAGGATTTTACAACTGGGTCAGAAACGGGTCGGAAACGGGTAAAAACTGTGAAACGGGTCAAAACTGCGAAATGGGCCAAAATAACTCCTTTACCCAGCGCGACGAGGAGCACCGCCTCTACGCTTCTGCGCTCCCATGGATCTTGGTCGTATCAAGATCTTTGCTTCGCTCTAACACTATTCATGGTGTAGAACGCGTAAGATCCTAGGATCCTACGCTTCAGATCTAGCTCCTAACAACAATGTGCATCGCTATTCCTGTTTTCTTTTGTTTCTTTTTCTGGACTTGAGCTATACTGCCCTGCTGTAAAGGAGACTTTTGCCTAGAAATTTAACCTATTTCCTTAATATACTAGCAGTTCCTAGCAGAAAGCAATACAAATCCAAGGAAAATTCATACCACTGAAGCATGATTGATATACTACTCCTAGTATCATTTTTTCGCATGCAACTTTTATCTTGTAAAATATTGTGGCAACTTTAGGAGGTAAACATTATTTATTATGCAGAGAAATGCTACTAGAAACATTAAGAAAAGTTGTCCTGAGAGTCTCAAACAATTATAGAATAGATGAAGATCAGAGGAAACAAAATTTTTATGCCAATATACACATGCTTTACCATTGTTATCATTTAAGTAGTCAAAGTAGAATAACGCAAACTACCTCTGTAATATAAATCTCTTGTGCATCATGAGCATGTGCAAAAACCTTTATTTGGATAAGATATTGACGGCCAGATACAACATACCAACGGGCCATTAGAGGAACAGATTCGACTCCTTCCACAGGATCACCAGAACTAGACAAAGGCGTTATATATAAATATAAAGAAGCTGGTAGAACCACATTTAGTGAAGAAACTTGTACATGACCGGCAACCCTTGTATCTTCAACAATAATAGATGTCATCCCCAAGTTCCATGCATACACTAACCCTGTCTTCGAGTCAACCTGAGCAACCGAAGCATTTGAGACAGACCAGTGATGATGTGGTGAGGGTAAAGTAACCACTACAAATACCAAAGAAAAATATTGGTAAGACAACAAATATTCAAAAGCTATTAGTAGTATCAAGTATGAAGGGATCGAGCACAAAAAACTTGTCCAAACTTTCCAGTGAAGATGTTGATTTGGAGGGGAGAGAATACTTTTTTAAACATAGACTTAAATGTCCTTTATATTTAATGTGACCTTAAATATTATAAAGGTGAAAAATGTAATTTGACATTTTCCCTCAGTTAAAATTCCTCTCCTCCCCTCTTCAAACCAAACATAGAATTTTAAAATCCCTTTCCTCCCCTTCGTTGAACCAAATAGACCCTAATGGAAATGTCAAATGCTATCCAAACAAAATCATAACCTTAGACAGAGATTTAGACAAGATAAGATGTTGGAGCAAAATTTCAAGAAAAAAGGGTTGCAAATTAGATGAATTCATTAAAAGAGCACATGTAAGGAGGTCAATAATTCTCCTAAAATACAGAAAAATAGAAAGTCCCCAATCTAGAAATTGCCAATTGCATTTCTATTTTGACAGCATAAGCACCAAAATAAAAGATTTACACTTTAAAGAGACTACCAGAAAGATTTAAATGAAAACCAAACAACTTGACAAACCTTGAGGAATATTTCCACGGATGACTTTAAGGGTGTAGGGAATGACTGCACCAACAAGAACAAAAACGGGTGAGAGAGGATCAAGCGACATAGCTTCGGCTACAGTGAGAACAATGTCGTCAGCCAAATTCTGTAATTGTGGCTCAAGCAAATGGACCGACACAATCTCATGACCAATCTCAGTTCCCTTAACTACAAAAAGATCTGAATATACACCCTGCAAAACAGGACATGAAAAAAGTTTGGATATAATATTAAACATTCATTATTAGTTATAACACAGTGATTTAACACATTCAAACCAGCTAGTAGCAGACTTACATCATCTTCAAGTTTTATTTGTATGTCTAGGTCACCACAGAGCCCCCCACAATCACTGAGGGGAGAATCCTTTAGAGGAACATTAACAAGCCGATAGGGTAGTCCACTGGCTTCAGGCATAAGGCTCCACATAAACCGTAAGCCAACTAATGAGGAAAATTCATTTTCTGCAGTACAACAGAAAAGTTTAATAAATAATTCCAGTCTGACCTAACCTCAAGGAGGAAAAAATGATAAACTTGAAATTAGTAAAAAATTGTTAAGCTAAAAGCAATCATGTCTAATAGATAAGTTAAATAGGCAAATAAATAAATGATGAATAGTTAAATTCTCAAGTTATGTCTAGCAAACTTGAAAGACAAAGCGTGAAATAAGCCCCCACACTATTTCTCGCCCCAGTCCTATAATGTGGTGTCATCTTTTGTTTATTAAAGGTGCAAACTTTCTCACATCTTCTCTCATCATGTGAAACGGTGAAAGATTTCAAGAGAAATTATGGTAAAGAAAGCATATTTGCAAAATTGCAAAGTCAATGCAGCAAAATAGTAAAACCAACCATATCAATGAGGTATACAATGAATCAGGAATTTCAAAATCTAAAGTACAAAAATCCCAATATATTCACTTGATGAATACCTTCAATGTCGAAGGCGCGAACGCGCAACGTAGCAAGCCCATCTAAATCAAGCTTAATAGAATTATGAAATATCTGGATTCTGGATATGTTGTCAATGAAGACCTTGCAGCGAATCACAATTCCAGTTTTCACATCCGTGGCATAAACAGCAGTCTCCTTCCGACCACTATAAGGGGCAATAGATTGCAGCCTCGCACTTGTTGAGCATTTGTTGCTTGAATTATACTCAGGCAAAACAGACAGAATATCGTGATGATCCCATGACCTAACAAGTCACCAAAAAAAATTGCATGATCATCAAGATTAATTCAATAACAGGGAATTATGATTCACTGCCAAAGCAAATCAATAAGCACCACTCAGAAATTCAATATCCATAACCCTCCTTGTTCTTTAATTATAAACAGTATACAACTCTCTTAATTCAAAAATCAAAAGTGACTCCAAAAACATCCTCAGGTAATCACTTGCCCATGATAAACAATTTATAGCAGCTTAAAAAACGTCTGCAACCTTCAAAATCAAGTTTGATGAAAGAAATGTGGTTTATTTAATGTAAAAGAACGATGTTTAGTCGCTTCAAATTAAAATTGTTGTCTCCAAATCTCAATTTAAACAAAAGTGATAAAAACTACTCCCCCCAGAATGAAATATAAGCAAAATTAGTAACTGAAAAGTTGATGTATCTAGTTAAAAATTAAGAGTAGATACATTGACTTTTCACTTACATTTTTTTTTAATATTTCATTCGAGAGTAGAACTTGTGTATTAGGTGAAAAAAAATTATATCTTGGTATCACAACAGGCATAAAACCTTCAAACTTAATTATAATGTTATAAATTTTACAACAAAATCAACTTCATCCGTACACCATTTTTAGTATATGCTTACTCAAAACACGCAGTTAAACTTCCTCATGCTTTCATTTTACTGGGGAAAAAATGTAATTGGAGATAGAATTATATAATATATAAAAGTAACAATACTTCTTCATTATGTCAAAAAAAAATGACACCGTATGTAACAACAGGCTTAAATCCTTCAAGCACAATTTTAATTTTACATGAAAATCAAGTTCATTCAGAATCCACTTTTAATATATAGGCTTACTCAAACACACATTTAAACTTCCTCATGCTTTCATTTTAGTAGTGATAAAAAAAAGTAACTTGAGATAGAGTTATCATTCATGTGCACCGTAGTACTGACACTTCAAATTGAAGATATGCATAGTATCCGACACATGTTGGTGTGACAATAACACATGTGGTTAAATTGAGACTCTTTGGATACACACCTAAATTAATCACTTATAACATTGACGTCTATTATATAAATGTTTATGTACAGGCAATTTTATACAAAATAAATAAATAAAGTCAAACTATTATCATATGGGACTTGTTCGTTAAAAATTATAAAAAATAAAGATTATTTTTTAGTGATTTTAAATAAAAGCATAAGTTGTTTTGTGTTTGTTTGTAATGAAAATTGCCTTTATAAATTAAAAAAATCAGATATCAAAAATGATTTTTTTTAGAAGCTACTAAAAATAGTTTCTCATCTATAACAGTTTTTAGATATTTTCTTTTCCTTCAGATTATCATTTCTTCAAAAAACTGTAACTAACAAATGAAAACTTTAAAAAGTCATTATTTTTTTAAAAAAAGTGAATTTTTACCAACTCATAAACTCATAAACTATAAGCAGTTTTCATAAGCTATATCGAATAACTTATTTAAATAAACTAAAACTGTTTACTAATGTGTCATAAGTTATGGAATGACATTTCCATAAGCTCTCTCAAAAAGTCTAACAAATACTTATACTATAGAATAATAAGTACAAATAAGTCAATCAAAAGAGACTCTAACTGACTTCAATTTCTCAAATTGGTACATGTGCCGGTGTCAGTGTCGCATTTGTGCTTACGTCTTGTTTCATAGTTCATGCATTCAAGTGAATTGAAATGACATTTGAAGTAATTAAAATTGAGAGTAATAGAATAAAGTTAGAAATGAACCATTTGAAGCAACCGTCACTTCCTTGAAGTCTATATTCAACCGGGAAAGTCATTTTGGGAGGTAAGAGGATATTAACATGAGAGATGTGAGGACCAGAAGAAGAATGCGGTGGTGATGATGCAGCAACGTGTTCTGCAATTAGTACCGTTACCGCACAACTCAGCAAAAACAACACCATGTTGTTCTCCATTTCTATAACACTCGATCAAGAATTTTGCATTGAGCGAATAATTTAGTTGAATTGAGAGTGTGATGAATGTGAGAGAGAGTTGAAGAAGTGAGGTTTTAGGGGTTTAGGGTTTTAGGGAAAGTACGTAACAACACTGCAATAACGAGAAGCAGTGGATCGCGCACACACAAGACACAACACTTGTTATGTTTTTTGCTTAGCAAACAAATATGACTTTTTTTTTTTTTGGGGACAAAGCACTGTTTAAGTGCAAAGCTACTAAATATGGTCCCTTGCTATATAATCTTTCCCCTTTTTCTAGTTGAAAAATACTTCAATTAAATTTTCTTTAGGGTAAACCCTAAAATGTAAGTATGTTATTATTTTGGTTTTTTATTTAAAAATGATAATTTATAAATTATTAAAATATTAGTTGGTTTAATTTTTAATATTAAAACAATTATCAATTATTTTAATTGTAAATCATATCTTTTAAATATTTTTATAATTATAAATTATTTTAATAATTTTAATATTAATTTGGAATTATGTCAAAATAACATCATTGCATATTTTTAAGATTACAACAAAATTATTATTAATAAACTACAATTTTATCACAAAATGTAACTTAAATAAAACAATCTAATTATTAGAGTAGAGCATCTTTGAAAAAAAATAACAATAATGAAATCCAATCGGAACATTTTTCAAACTTTGGACTGAAACACTGTATTTTTAATCTACTTTTTATTTAAGAAATTACTAATTTTTTTTAATTGAAATATTACTTTTCTATCCTTCAAAATCAAAACAGAAGAGATAATTATAATTTAAGGACAAAGTTAAAAGTTGGTACGTGGAAAGTGGGAACCTGTGTCCTTTTTCAAGAAACTAGAAAGTATAAAGTATTGTGCACAAAAAAATAGTATAAAAGTATGGGTACGAATGTGAAATAGTGACTTTTTTTATAAGAAAAAGTATAATATTTTTAATCAGGCAGAAAGTAAAAAATAGCAAAAAACGAAAGTAACGTATTTTTTGTACAGAAAGTAACTTCTTTAAAACATCGAAATTCTGCAACGTAATACTAATTAATTATTTTCTATGGAATATTAATTAATCATCTTTATACTAGTTATTGATGCAAAATATCTAAAACACTATAATATATAACTTTACGAAATATTTCTCTTTTTTTCAAAATAACTTTTTCTTGCTCTACTTATTGTCTTTCAAATATCTAACAAATATATATATACATACATATATATATATATATATAATTGCTGGGCAAATACACAAAAAAGTTATATAATATTAAATATGATAAAACTTTTTTCTTGTATTTTAGGTTTAAATATATTATTTTGTTGTTGGTTATATTTGAAATTTGGAAGAGTAAGCCATAATACTTCTTGTATTTATATTTTTCTTAACAAACTAAAAATAAATATATTAAAGAAATGTTTTAAACATAAGAAATGCTAAGAGCAAAAATAAAATAAAATTTACAATATTTCTACTGTATGATCAAAACAAAGCAGAAATACAATCTAAATTACTTAAACTATAAGTAAAATAATTAACTACAAGTGATATCAATAACTCTAAAAATTGGGAGCACCATTAGTTACATACTCTAAATATTGGCATGCTCAATAATAAGATTTGCATTCAAAACATGCGAACGAAAAATCGCCTCATTTCTTGATTTTCAAATTGCTCACATCACCCACAAACTAAACTAAATTAATTATTTGACGTGTTATACGGCCACATAAAAAAAGACTATCAAATTGGTTAACAAATGATTGCATCCTTATGAAATACACCAAATAGTCAAAATCGATTCAAAACATCATACCACACGGATCCAAAAAGAGGACACACAAATAACAAATAATTGATTGTTTCAACTTCCCCACAACTTGCTATACATTGTTGATCTTCCACATAAATGATTCATCGACATAACAAATTTTTATTTGTAGGCAACTTATCTTGAAATAACCTCCACACAAATAATGATATTTTTGTTTGGACAAAAGAACGTCACACTAGGTATTGAAATTGAGGTGTGTTGATATTAGCAACAAACTCCTTATGTAGTACATGATATGCCTCATTTACCGAATATGATCTTCCTTGCATATTGTTCCATGACCAGTTATCAGATACGTTAACTTGCAAATGAACGTTAGCCAATAAAACAACTGCTCATGTCATCTCCACCCTTGAATACTATCCCGTCGCAACATCTCTATCATAACCTATACACTTTTCTCTTGTTGCAAAGACAAATTAAATAAGCTACTAAATTTCTCACACAAGACCCCACCAACTAACCATGAATTTTTCCAAAACAAAGTATTACTCTCATTTCCATTAATTTTAAACAGATTTTTATCAAACAATTTCTCTTCAATACCAATTATTCTCGCAAAAATATATTTCCACCACACATACCCCCTCGAATTGCCCCCCCCCCCC
>JBBPBT010001302.1:432898-469149 GCA_037974875.1 Cicer bijugum | reverse complement strand
CCCCCCCCCCCTAAATTCCTCAACTTCCACTTCATATTTATTGATCAACACCTCAACCCAAAGACCCTCTTACTTCATTTTTAACCTCCAACGTCATTTACCAAATAGAGCTTTATTAAAAAAAATTCAAATCTTGGACACCTAATCCACCCTTGTCTAAAGCCAAACACACATTATCCCAAGTACCCCAATTAACCTTACTCACCTCCTCATTTCCACCCCAAATAAATTATTTAAAAATGGATTAAAGTTGATAAATGATACCTGAAGGAACCTTGAAAAAGGAAAGAAAATAAATCTGCAATAAATATAAGACAACTTTGATGAATGATAAACGGCCACCCATCGACAGAGTTCTAAAGTTCCAACCAGCCAACCTATTTCAGATTTTCTCATTAATTGGTCTACGAAACACCTTACGTCGGGGATTATCACCAATAGGCAATCCTAAATATTTGAATGGGACACATCTCATCTTACAATTAAGAATATATGCCACATTTTGAAGTCATGAACTATTAACATTACCACTTGCCAACATACTTTTATGAAAATTAACCTTTAGTCTAGATTGAAGCTCAAACCACAACAAATTAACCTTGATTGCTCTAATATTATCCCAACACTTCTCTCCCATGATTAGGATATCATCTGCAAATTACAATAAAGAGACACAAAACTCATTTGAGTTCACCTTAAAACCTTTGAATCGATTGGTTTGCACAGAACCACTAAAAAAAGCATTCAGGCCCTCGTCGACTATTAGAAACAAGAATGGAGATAATGGGTCACCTTGTCTCAATCTCCTGTGCATAGCAAACTCTTATGTATGACTCCCATTCACTAGCACAAAAACTAACGTTGAACCCACACATTTCAAAATCCATCTACGCCATTTATTTGGAAAACCCATCTTTGCCATCACAAGCTCTATGTAATCCCACTTAACTGAGTCATATGCCTTCTCGAAGTCCACTTTGAACAAAATTACCCATTTTTTCTTCTTTTTTGCCTCATCGACCACTTCATATGCAATTAAAATCCCGTCTAAAATTTATCTGCCTTTAACAAACGATGTTTGAGATTAAGCTGTTACATAACCAATCATCTGACTCAATCTATTCGCCGAGACTTTTGACAAAACTTTATGCATACATCCCATTAATGAAATGGGTCTAAAATCATATAAGACTTACGAATTGTCTTTTTTGGGAATTAAAACTATGAAAAAGTAATTTGATCATTTTCCCAACCTTCCATTTGTATGAAAATCACATAGAAATATCATAAAGTCACCTTTTAGGTTCTCCCAAAACTCTTTCACAAACCCAAAATATCCCATTCAGACCTGTACTTTTTGTAGTTGTCACAATCCCACACCACTTGTTTGACTTTCTCTTCACTAAATTCACCTAATAGTTTTTCAGCTTGCATTAGCGAGAGATAATTAAATTTCATGTTATCCAAACCCATGTGGATGGATCTAAGGGATTTAAAAGGACCTTTATGATATTTCTTTTACTCACAACAATTTTGATAGTACGGAGAATAAGAGTCGTACTTACAGCCTAATACAGGTTTTTTACAATATCAATGAAAAAAAGATTTAGTTAGTATTTGAATATGAACTTTTTGTCATAACCGTCTTTAAAAAAATATAAGCATATTTTATAATCATTGAATTTTTTTTGTAGCTGTTTATGTGGCATGACATTTGACAAATACCGAAGTGGCATTTGATTAAAATCATACATCATATTAGGGCTGGACAAGGGGGCGCGACTCACCCACCACCGCCCGACCCGCTTCAGGTGAAAAAGAAATGAGCGGGTTGAATCGGCCCAATCGGATTAGCATATAACAAATTAGGGTTTACGTGGGTTGACGCGGGCAGGTTCGGGTCCAAGATTTTAAACCGTCGGTGACCGATCCGCCCGTATAAAAATATATTATTATTAATATTAATAATTAATCATTTATTTATTGGACTGGGTCACTTACCACTCCAAGCCCAACACCAATTTCATTGTCTTCTTCTAAACCGTAGCCAACATTTCACTTTCAACCGCCGCCCACTTTCACAGCTTCCTCTTATTCGTTTCTCTCCCACTTCCACTTCAACCCTTCTCTCATCAGTTCACACTTCCCTTTCTCTCCCACACTCAGAGTCTCACTATCATCTTCAACGATTCGCTTTGGCTCTCTCTGTCGCTCAACCCTAAAAGAGCAACCGCCATTAGCGTGAAATGAATGATACTTTCAGGTTTTTTATCACTTATCTTGTTTTTAAAACTACATGATTTCGCGTTTTGAACTATATGAGTCCTGTTTAAGTTGTTGTGTTGATAAATTTTAACTATTTATTTTTTGTATGTCATTTTTTTGGTAGGGTTTGACTAACAATATTTTTGCTTTTATTTTATACGCTTATTTGATTTAGATTGTTGTCAAAATACTCAGACTTATGCATTTTTTCAGATTTTAGGGGTGATACATAATCATAATACATTTATTATATTTTTTATTTATTGATTTTAATTTATATGACTAACTTTTTTTATTTCATTATGTTTGTTTAATTTTTTCCATGGATTTGTCTACGAGTTTTCCATATATTTGTGTGTTTTTCACATATTTGAGAGGTAAAATTAAATCTTAATATATTTATTTTTTAGATTTACCAATTTTAATTGGAATGAATAACTTATTTCTTTTTTTATTTCATTTTATTAACATATTGGTTTTATATTATATATTTGTGTTCTTTTTACATGTTAATATTTGTGATTGTTTTGTAGATTTACTGCCTTATAAGTCTTTGTTAAAAGAAAACAAAGGTACTCCATTTTTTGTTTTCATTTGAAACTTTGTGATACATTTTTTTCAATGAATTAAATTTTTGCATTTGTAAAGATAATTAATAATTATGAATGTGATTTCTTTGTAAAGATAATTAATAATTATGAATATGATTTTCTAACTACTTTGATGTTTTGTTGGCATTGGACTGATGTTGTTTTATATAGTAAAATTGCTATATTATGTTTGTTGCGTAGTTATTTTGTACTCTGATTAGCATTACTAATTAATTTTTGTTCAATGTTTTAGATTGGCCATCAAAGAGACAAAGGTGAACATTCATATTATTTGTCCTGATTTTTATAAGGACATTGGACATTTAGTTTAAGATGTTTAGATTTTATGAACATGAATGTATGATGTATATTAAGTTTACATTTTAATGGTTAGAATTATAAATATGTTGCGTTTCAATAATAAATAAATTGGTAGAGTATACATCAATGTTGAGAATTATAAATATATTTGAAAAATGGATTATGGCTTTAATGGTTATTTTGATTAACATTTAAAAATTAGAGCTCTAAAATGTTCATTATAAAAAGAAATTGGAAAAAAAATTGTTCAATTTAAAACAAAAAATTAGAATAATTAAATAAATAGAATTTTGGAAAAATAAATAAATAAAAACAAATGAAAAGTGACCAGAAAATTAATGGGCAAAATAAATAAATTGGCAAAAAAAATGTTATTGGGCAAAAAAAATGTTATTGGGTCAAAAAACCAAATATGTTAAAAAAGGTAAACCCGCATGACCCGCCCGCCTAACCTGTCACCAGATAACCCGTTATCCGACTAACCCGAATTTGTTATTGAGCGGAAATGGGTATATAACATCCACCCGCGGTTATCCGACTAACCCGAATTTTTTATTGGACGGAAATGGGTATATAACATCCACCCGCGGTTTGAGTCAGTTGGGATTTTTAGACCCGAACCCGCCCTACCCGACTCGTTGTCCACCCCTAGACCATATTTTTAATGTCATTCACTAAAAGACCACATCCCTTATTATTACATTGTTTGCCTCCAAACATCATAGTTTAGTTGTAGAGCTATAATGAAACATATCATTGTTGTTGGGTTAATTTGGAATACCATCACCAAACTTAATTTAATTGTAAAACTAATAAATCCCTACTTGATAAACATGCATTGGGTATTTTCCACAATCATGATAAATTATTAGGGGTGCAAATTTATGTGTCAAATATTTGCACATGTCACTTTATTTTTATCGTGTTTCATGTAGTTGGTTCTTATTTTCGTAAATTCATTTTAAATTGAATTATATTTATTAATATGTTAACAAGTAGTATTATGAAGGGGAATGTTATATTTATAACACTTTGATTTAGTGGAAGATTTTTATTATCGATGGGATTGTTGTTTTATTATGCTAGCAATTAGTATTCCAAAACACTTCATAACTCTCACAAATAAGAGTTATTTATTCTTTTTAGCTTTCTTTACTATCATGATTTAAATATTTTTTAGAATTAACTACTTGCTCGTGAGTGTATAGAAGAAAATAAATTAAATTTAAACGTATTTATATATCACTCTTGTTAAATAGATAAAAATAGAAAACATTAAAAAAATTCAAATGATAAATTAGTATCCAAACCGATGATTTAAGTTTCTTTGTTGTTTTCCTTTTCGTTTTATAGATAGAAGACTTTTCCTTTCATGCACCAACTCCTTAACAAAAAAGAAATAGTTGTATATATTTATTATTTATTTATGAGTATAAATGGGGTACAGATAGTTGGAACAAAAAAAGGGGTGCAAATAGTAATTATCCGGAGGCACAATAATTGGGCCATTAACTTTTAAATCTAATCTCACAAGTTCTCTTTGTCCGAAAAAAAATAACACTCCTTCTTTCTTCTTCTTCTTCTTCTTCTTCGTTGGAGCGTTTCTGCAAATTGTGTGATCCGCGAATGTAACACAAAAAGAGAAGAAATAATGGTTGAAAGCGTAACGCCGAAACCGAGAGTTCGTCCATTCGTACGATTAGGGATTTTCCTAATCTCTCACAGTAATTATGTTAGGTAACTACACTTCTCTTTTTCGAGTTTCGTTTTCTCAATTTCAATTTCAATTTGAAATTAATTACTGTGTTTTCTGTTTCCATTTTCCAGCGTCGTTTGTTTTGTATCAGGAATCGTTGCTCTTCTTCTTCTCCCTATTCTCGCTAAGAATACTTACGTTTCCGAAAATGCCCTCATGCCAGGTCACACTCTCTTCTTCTTTTTTATTTTTATTTTTATTTTGATTGAATAATTGAAGAATGTTTTTGATTTTTCAGGTTCTGCTAACAACATGCTCTCTACTCATCATGTTTCACACGCTAACAAATTCATCAACGACTTAACTGATTCTCACATGTAACTAACTACTTTTTACCTCAATTTCATTTCTTTCTAATTTTATTTTTACATTTTTTTACACTCGTTTTAGTTTTACTCTAAAAAAAACTACCGTTGCTAGTTTGTTTGAACACTGTGAGACGTTTTAGGAAAGTTTATGGATGTCATAAGTTGTTTTAATTAATTTTCGTAAGCTATTTTTAGTTAATTTTCATAAGCTCTCTAAGATAAGCTTATGAAAGTTTTATATAAAAATAGTTTGACTTTATTTTGACTTTTGTTTTGTTATAGAAATAGCTTATAAATAAGCATTAATTCAATAAGTGCTTAATTAAGTTGTTTATCCAAAAAGGGCTTAAGTGCTTATCAAGATAAAATAAAGTCAAACTAGCATAAGTTGAAAATAGCTTATAGATATGTCATAGCTGTTTTCATAACCTCTTAAACACTTTATTTACAAGTGCTTATGCTAGTAGATAAACTCAAATAAGTCAATCAAAACAGGTCTTTAGAGTTTAAAGAGCATGCATTACTGCTAAAGTTTTAAAACAAATGTCTGCGATGGCAATCTGGACTGCTATATCATGGTATTTGATTTTTCTGCGACAATGATGGGACTGCAATATCATGAATTGCGACTGCGGCGGTTACTACAACCGTGATTTGAAAACTTGCTATTATTGAAAACTAGTTTTACACTCACATTCATTTAGGAGTCCATTGTTTTGCCACGCCAGTTCACTCTTGTAATTATGCATTGAAATTAATGATATGATGAAGTGGTAAAATAGTGGACTCTCATTGGATGTTAGAAATTTTACCTTAAAAGGATATATAAGTCAATTTACATAATTATATATATTATTTCTTCCCACTTTTCTATCTGACCAAAAACTATGAGTGAGTTTAGAGAGTAGTTTTTAGATTTCTTACCTTTTTCCCACGATTCAAACATTTATCAATCATTATATTCTGTTAATTTTCTCTTAATTTTTTTTTCTCCCCATTCTCTCTTTTTGGAAACAACTGAAAAAAAGAAATAAAACTTTCGCTCTTTGTTCCAATGCAGTGATAGTCATAAAATTATTGCACAGTATATGTCAGCCTTGGATGCCGAGGTTACTTATCACAAGTTCTACCCTCAATTGAATCAGTTTCATCCACTGCACTTTTTCACCAGTCCTGATTCAGGTATAGTCTCAAAAAATATAAGTTGTTCATCACTTGGAATCAACATAGCTGGAATTATTAGAGCACCACGGGGCGATGGCAAGGAAGCTATTGTCTTGGTAACGCCTTACAATCCAAAGAAAGTTGGTCCAGCAGAGGCTTTGTCTTTGGGCATTGCTTACTCTGTGTTTTCACTGCTTTCACGGGTTACTTGGCTAGCAAAGGATGTCATATGGCTCGTGGCCGATTCACAATATGGAGAATATTCTGCTGTGTCCGCATGGCTAAGAGAATATCAGGCCCCTGCGTTCCATGAAGCTGAAATAGTTAATAGTGAAACATGTAATGACAGTGATGCTATTAATGAACTTGGACACAATCCTTATTTTGATAGAAAATTATACAGCGGTTTTAGACGTGCCGGAACTATGGCTGCAGCTCTTGTAATAAAAGTTGCTGAGCAAGGTAACCATCATGAAGACAGTCTTAATATCTATGCCGAGGCATCTAATGGACAGATGCCAAACCTTGACCTCATCAATATTGTAAATTATCTGGCAGTACATAAACAAGGTTTGCGGATGAAAGTTAAGAAGACATTTTCTCTACTTGGCTCCAGGTGGCTTAATACTTTGGGCAGCATATTTGAATCTCTGGGAAAAATTGCTAAAAGCTTAAATCCTCAATGGAAATTTGGTATTTCTGCTACTGAGTATGTTGAGGGCGCTGCTACGCTAGCAAGTTCATTGTATTTTCAGGTTTTGTACTTTTACTCCATCTAAATTGTATCTATTATTATTGTTGAAGAATAAAAAAGAAATTAGATTTTATTCTCTTTTATTTTATATTATTATGTTTATTTTTATTCTATTACTATTACTCAATATTACTATTGTTATTTCTTTTCCTATATAAACAGCTTAGGGCTGTAGTAATAAAATATGAAAGTATTTTGTCTTTTACTTTCTTCATGGTATCAGAGCTCTGGTTAGGGTTCTGTAAACCTTTCCCCAACCCATTAGGGTTTGGCGCTCCAACCAACTGAGCTATGGCACACAGTACCCCATGGAAGGTAGCCCTCATGGGTAGCGACGACAACCACGACGGTTTGGGTAAAAACTCAGAAGTAGTCAACAACGCCGACAATTTAGGCAACACCCCAGGCGGCAATGGCAGCGGCCCAAGCAGCCATAATGGTTTTTCCAACAACTTTTTTGGCCATGAGGGAACTTCTAATGCCCTCAAGGTTGAAATCCAGCAACTAAACGGAAAAAATTATGTTGAATGGTCCCAAACCGCAAGATTGATTTTAGATGGTAAGGGCAGATTTGGTTTCCTAACAGGAGAGGTGCAAATGCCTGCCACAACTGATCCGAATTACAAGTTTTGGAAATCTGAGAACTCTGTTATTATTGCTTGGCTACTTAGTAATATGGAATCAACAATCAAAAAACCTTTTATGTTTTTGCCTACTGCGAAGGAAGTTTGGGAGGCTGTCAAAGAAACATATTCTGATGTTCATAATTCTTCTCAAATTTTCGATCTCAAATCACGATTGTGGCATGCCAAACAAGGAGATAGAGATGTCACTACCTATTATAATGAGTTGATGACACTATGGCAAGAATTGGATCTATGCTATGATGATCATTGGAAGTGCTGTGAGGATAGTGTTTTGTTTCTTAAGAGGCAGGAGAACGACCGTGTATTCATGTTCTTGGTTGGGCTTAATAAGCGGCTTGATGAAGTCCGAGGCAGAATATTGGGAAAGATCCCATTGCCATCACTTCGGGAAGCATTCTCAGAAGTTAGAAGAGAAGAGGCGAGACAAGGTGTTATGATGGGTAAGTCACCTTCTGTTGGTGAGGTTGAAAGTTCTGCCCTAGTCACTAAGAATGAAGACGGGAAGAGCGTTGGCAAGAAACCATGGTGCGAACATTGCAAACGTCCAGGGCACACACGTGATACATGTTGGAAGCTCCATGGAAAACCTCTAAATTGGAAGAAAAAAGAAAGAAATGAAGGTCATGCGCTCCAAGCTGGTACATCTGATCAAGAGAAGCAGTCTCCTTCAAGCCCATCTCCTTTCACCAAGGAACAGTTAGATCAATTGTACAAACTTCTTGAGTCTCAAACTTCTTCTTGCTCTATAGCTCAAAGAGGTAATTTTCCAAATACTGCTCTACTTAGTGTCACTCCCAGCCATACTTGGATTATCGATTCTGGTGCTACTGATCATATGACTGGGGAGTCGAGTCTATTTTCTTCTTATAGTCCTTGTGCAGGTAACCACAAAATTAAAATTGCAGATGGCTCTCTTTCAGCCATTGCAGGGAAAGGTTCTGTTATTTTGTCACCTAAGTTAACCTTAAAAGATGTCTTACATGTTCCTAATTTATCATGTAATCTGTTATCCATTACTAAATTAACAAAGGATATAAATTGTCAAGCTAACTTCTTTCATTCTCATTGCACTTTTAAGGATTTGAGCACGGGGAAGATGATTGGCAATGCTAAGGAGAGTGGAGGACTCTATTATCTTGACAATGGACTCGATTTCAAAGACCAACAAAAAACAAGTACCTGCTTTGAATCTATTTTTGTTTCTTCAAATAATGATGATATTATGTTATGGCATTTACGGTTAGGACATCCTAGTTTTCCGTATTTGAAACATTTATTTCCTAAATTATTTTCTAAGAAGGATCCATCTTTATTTCATTGTGAAACTTGTGAATTTGCTAAACATCACCGTTCTTCTTTTTCTACACAACCATATAAACAATCAAAACCGTTTGCAGTTATTCATAGTGATGTTTGGGGTCCTAATAGAATAAATACCTTTTCTAATAAAAAATGGTTTATAACTTTTATTGATGATCATACTAGAATTTGTTGGGTTTATTTATTGAAAGAAAAATCGGAAGTTGGACAGGTTGTCAAAAATTTCTTTAAAATGGTGCACACTCAATACCAAACAAATATTCAAGTCTTCAGAAGTGACAACGGTAAAGAATATTTTAATATGCTTTTGTCCGATTTTTTTCTTGCAAATGGGGTTATTCATCAAAGTTCTTGTGTTAATACACCCCAACAAAATGGAATTGCAGAGAGAAAGAATAGGCATCTTCTTGAGGTTGCTAGAGCTTTACTATTTGCAAATAAGGTTCCAAAATATTTGTGGGGTGAAGCTGTTTTAACTGCATCATATTTAATTAATCGAATGCCATCTAAAGTTTTAGATTTTCGTACACCTCTTGATGGTTTTCGAAATCATTTTCCTTTGACTAATGTCTCTGCTGATTTGCCACTAAAAGTTTTTGGTTGCACTGCTTTTGTTCATGAACATAAACACCTTGACAAACTCGATCCACGAGCAATAAAATGTGTGTTTACCGGTTACTCTCCAACTCAGAAGGGGTATCGGTGTTTTGAACCAAAATCAAAAAGAATTTTTGTAACCATGGATGTTACTTTTGTTGAAAATCAACCATTTTTTACTGACATTCATCTTCAGGGGGGAAATTTTAAGGAAGATTCATCTTTTACTTTTGAAAACATCATTACTTTAAGTGATATAATGTTGTCACAAAATTCTGAGACTTATATTGGTGCACCAAAAGAAAATGCCCAAGAATCTATATTGGAACTCAATCCACTTATGAATGAGGTTTCGACAGATTCAGGGGCGACAATTTCAAATCAAAATCACAATGATAAAATTCTTGATCTAAATAATAATGAAGGACCATCTGAAATGCCACAACATAATGATTCAGATAAAGAGACACAAAGCAGGTATACTACAATTGGCCCTACTTGGAAGGGAAATGTCTTTGAAAGAAGAAACCATAAACAGAGAAATGAAGGACCCATTCTCCGACCCTTCCAAGATTCTGAACCAATAGATAATCCAACACATCATCTTGATACAGGTAAATCTTCTATTCTTAAGAGTCATGTCGAGTATCCTGATATAGACCTTCCTATTGCAATTAGAAAACCTGTTAGATCATGCACTAAATATCCTTTGTCTAATTATGTGTCATACTCAAAATTGTCTTCTTCATTTGCTGCATTTACCTCTAAGTTGTCTACTGTAGAAATTCCAAAAAAAATACAGGAGGCTCTAAAAATTCCAAAGTGGAAGGAAGCTGTTCTTGAGGAGATGAGAGCTCTTGAGAAGAATCAAACTTGGAGAGTCATGACGTTACCTACAGGAAAGAATACTGTTGGCTGTAAATGGGTATTTACTGTGAAATATAATTCTGATAACACAATTGAAAGATACAAGGCACGCTTGGTTGCTAAAGGGTTTACTCAGACATATGGCATTGATTACTCAGAGACTTTTGCTCCCGTTGCCAAATTAAACACTATTAGAGTTCTCTTGTCCTTGGCAGTGAATTTAGATTGGTCTCTTAACCAACTTGATGTAAAGAATGCTTTTCTGAATGGTGATTTGGAGGAGGAAGTCTACATGGATAGCCCACCTGGCTTTGAAGATAAATTTGGTTCAAACGTGTGCAAACTACAAAAATCCCTTTATGGTCTCAAGCAATCTCCAAGGGCTTGGTTTGAGAAATTCACTCAGTCGGTTAAAAGGCAAGGATATATGCAGGGACAATCAGACCATACTCTGTTCATGAAGTTCTCTGATGTTGGTAAAATTGCAATTCTAATTGTATATGTAGATGATATTATCCTCACAGGAGATGACATTGTTGAGATGTAAAGATTGAAGAAAAATTTAAAAAAAGAATTTGAGATCAAAGATTTAGGTGCGCTTAAATACTTTCTTGGTATGGAAGTTGCTCGCTCAAAGAAGGGAATTGTTGTTTCTCAAAGAAAATATATCTTAGATCTCTTGGAAGAAAATGGGATGAGTGGGTGTAGACCAGCAGATACTCCTATGGATTTAAATGCTAAACTTTGGGAGAAAGGCAGTGTTCCTGTAGAGATTGGAAGATACCAGAGGTTAGTCGGCAAACTTATTTATCTAGCCCACACTAGACCTGACATCGCTTTCTCTGTGAGTGTTGTAAGTCAATTCATGCATTCTCCCTATGAAGAACACTTGGAGGCAGTTTATCGAATCTTAAGGTACTTGAAATCCAATCCTGGAAAGGGTTTGTACTTCAAGAAAACTAATGACAGAGAAGTCTCTATATTTACAGATGCTGATTGGGCAGGATCAATTAATGATAGAAAATCCACCACCGGATATTGTGCCTATGTTTGGGGAAATTTAGTTACTTGGAGAAGTAAGAAACAAGGGGTTGTTGCTCGAAGCAGTGCAAAAGCTGAATTCAGAGCAATGGCTCAAGGAATTTGTGAACTTTTATGGATTCGTAAACTCTTGGGCGAACTGAAAATGAAAGTTGACTCACCCTTAAAATTGTTCTGTGATAGCAAAGCAGCAATAAGCATAGCTCACAACCCTGTACAACATGATAGAACCAAGCATATTGAGATTGACCGCCATTTCATAAAAGAAAAAATTGATGCTGGAGTTATATGTCTACCATTTGTGACTTCCAATCAGCAAACTGCTGATATCTTGACAAAAAGTTTGGCAAGACCCAATTTTGAGCGACTGATAGCCAAGTTGTGCATGACAGATATCTATGCACCAACTTGAGGGGGGGTGTTGAAGAATAAAAAAGAAATTAGATTTTATTCTCTTTTATTTTATATTATTATGTTTATTTTTATTCTATTACTATTACTCAATATTACTATTGTTATTTCTTTTCCTATATAAACAGCTTAGGGCTGTAGTAATAAAACATGAAAGTATTTTGTCTTTTACTTTCTTCAATTATATTAGTACTATTATTCCCTATTACCATTTTATAAATACCCTTTATTTGTTTGTCATTCCTCCCAGGGTTTGGGTGTTCCCACTGGTTCTCATGGTGCCTTTCGTGATTATCAAGTTGATGCAATCACTATGGAAATTTCACCAAAAGTTTCTCCTACTAAAATGATCAGGCGTAATGAATTCATTCTCCGTGGCGGAAGGTATGTGTCACTCATCCAAGTGTTATTTGGAACAATCTTGGAATAAATGGCTGGCCATCAATGGAGATATTGTTAAAGTTTTGCAATTTTAACCTAATTGTTAGATAAGAGAAAAATTTGAAATCTTTAACATGACAAATGACAAAATGGCAGTGATTTGTATCGTTATTATTTCTTTTTCCAATAGGGATGTGTGGTTGTCAATGGAAACTATTACTATTGTAAATGTAAGTTGTATAGAATGTTATGTTGTTTAGCTTTTAACATTTAATAAACTTGTATAATATATGTATTACTGCTTCTGTACTTTATACTAAAGCACATAGTCAGAAGATTTTTCTCTCTCTGTTTGATCACCCAGCAAAGCATGTGCTACTTGTTGCAGGTTGATTGAAGGAGTGGTACTCTCAATAAACAACCTTCTGGAGAAATTTCATCAGTCATTCTTTTTATACCTCTTGACATCTCCTGGTAAGTTTGTATCAGTGGGAGTGTACATGATTCCATTTGCGTTACTCGTTGCACCACTTCCAATAGTTGCAGCATCTCTCCATGCTGATGCTAACAAGTCCTCCCCTCAATCCACATCTTCCTCTGAAGTTGATAGCAGCCACAAATCTTGGAAATGGCTGAACTCAGCCAGAAAAGTTTTGGTCATTCATTTATGGGGTGCTGTTGTCTCCTTACTCCCATATTTCCTATGTCAAATACCTAATTCCACCCCAACAACAAACTTTACTGTTTGGGGTTTACTATCAGCTTCTAGCCTCCTAATTTTATACTTCATATTGGATTCTTCAATTTTCGAAGCTGCTACATCTCAGCTCGAGAAAAGCGAGTGGGCTAGCATAAAATCTGTAACAATATCAACCTCTTTCATTGGTTTATCTCTCATGTCAGTCATTAACTTTGCCACAGCAGAAATTGGTGCTTTACTCATTGTCCCGATTTGTCTGATGGCTCGACCTTTGAAGCTTGATACTCGAGCTAGGAGCTTGAGAACCTTACTGAGGGCCACTTGTAATCTTGCTTTAGGTTTTATTGCGTTTCCTCCAATAGCATATGTTTTAATGAAAGGTGCTTTTGAAGACTTTTATGGTACTAATGTTGGTGACTATTGGAACTGGGTTGAATCCCTTTGGACATGGAACAGTGCTACTTACCTCTATGTAGGTATTGTTCACCTACCATGCTGGGCACTTTGTATTCATATTTTATTTCATCCTTGTTGACATGTAATTTTAGTTAGTTGGACAAGCAATTTTGTTGCAACAAATTTACTGTCTTGATGTTCATATCTTCCTCTTTAAAGCTTAATATCATTATTCTTCGCAAGGACTTATCGATAAATGTTTAGGTGGCGGCTGGTATATTTCGGCCCCTGATGTTGTTCTTGATGACTAATCTGTGAATGATCATTGAGCCTCTACTCTTGTTCTGCTTAAAATTTGATATGCCGAAATTAGGATCTATGTCAGGAGCTTTGTTCGATAACGATCCTTCTACATTCAACTGCAACGATACGTTGGAGATACGTGATTCATCATTTGGAGAAAAGTACCACTAAATACAATCGAAATATATGGAATTTGATTCTGTATAGTCACACAACATCATATTAAGAGAGTGCCACTATATACAATCGAAATATATGGGATTTGTTTCTGTATAGTCACAAAACAACATATGTCATCTGTTAAACGCAGATCAAACAACATATAGTCTTATATTTTGATTTGTATTTTAAAGTAATTTTGGTGAATTTTGATTACAAGGCAACTGTTTTTTATCCAACATTCAACATCACTTTTGGCTAAGTGCTTCTCCTAATTGCCGGGGAATTTAAGTCCAACCAAATATATGTAGCATATAAAAGGAAAATGCCCATTAATTGTGTTTGGATTAGAATTTGTAGTCAATGAGTGTGTTATTTATAGATTAAAAGGAGATTTTTACATTTTATAAAAAAGAGTAAACCAATAAACTGAAATACTAATTAATATATCTTTAAACATTGCTTCATAGTCACAAAAGTGACCAAGTTGTTGAAAACAAAAGTAACCGAATTACTACTTTATGTGTTGGTACTTCATAAAATTTGTCACCAAACCATTTTTAAAGATATATCTCTATTTTCAAGCAAAATAATAAGCGAGTTCATAAATAGTAACGAGGCTAGCACAAAATCTTAAAATACAATGCATTAATGCATTTGATCAAAGGCCCCCCTAGTGAATTGTTCATCATTAATAATAGGTTACAAACAACCGCCATTAGGTATTCTTCCCTAATCCAACACCAAACTCTTATGAAGTCAACATACCCACCATACACAAAAAGCCATGTTACAAATTACACCAAATCAAAATTAGTTGCCAAGACCCTCACGCTTCTTCATTCTTGCAATTTTTTTTTTTTTAAATATAGAAAAAAGAAAGACTTCAATACTGTAGAAGACTCACTAGTGTTGGTCAATTTACACAATGACAACATGCTAGATTTACAAATGTAAAGATGACATAATATTTTTAGTGAAAAGCTTCTAAAACTTATTGTGAAAATAAATTAAAATATTTCATGTCGAATTTCATCTTTATTATTTGTCGATATATGACATATTACTTCAAACGAAAAGAGAGGATAAATTTAGATTATTTACAATCAATTTAATAAAAAATCAATTATAAATTGTTTGATTAGAAAGATATATCTCTTAATTCAATTGATTACGGTCAACTACAACAAAAAATCTGCTACAACATAGAGTCAACTACACCTTTACCTTTACGTGAGATGATACTTACCTATTACATCCAAAAATATTTAACAAAACCATTTCAATTTTTTTCTTCTTTTATCTCAATCATCATAATAACAGTGGAAAATCTATTGAATTTTATATCACCTCCTTTACACACGCAACCAGAAAAAAAAAAAAAAGAAGCATAAACTTTAAGAGACTCGCCCAACTTGAGACACACAAAAGAAAATTTACACTCTTCACACCCAAAAAATAAACTTTTTTTTTTATTTCTTCTCACTCTTAACACTCACTCTACCACTCTTCAAACACGTTCCTCATATTCTTGTTTCATTTTGAAGTTTCATTATCCACATAACAACACACTTTCACTTTTTGTAACAATTCACATGATTCTAAAACCCTTTTGTTCATAGCTTCACTTGAACCTTGCTTTCATTTTTAACCTTTTGGGTGTGTTTCTATTTCTTTCTTTGCTCATTTTTCTTGCTAAATTCTCTATTGGGTTGGTGAATTTGCGAGTTTTGATTATTGGGTTGTTATGGATCTGGTTGGATCTTCAACTTCTGAGAGCTACAATGTTGAAGTAAATGTTAAAGTTTCGATTTTTATGAAGTGATTTAGCTTTTGAATCATTTTGAAATGGTGGGTCAGTTTTAGTTTCAAAAGGGTTGGTGTAGAATATGAAGAAGAAATTGGTTCAACAGAAATCTCAACACAAATGGAAGAAGAAGGTTTTTGCTTTGATCTTAGTGGTTGTGATTTGTTTTGGAAGTTTGTTGTTTATGCAGATGCGGTATACTCATGTTATAGGGCTTGTTTCATTGCAACACCAATTTGTTTCTCAATCTCAAGTTCAGAAGCCAAAAATTGCTTTTCTCTTCATTGCAAGGAATAGGCTTTCTTTGGAAATGGTTTGGGATGCATTCTTTAAGGTACATTCTTTTTTTTTTTGTCTTTCTTTCATTTTGTTTTTAACCCTAGTAATCTGGAGTTTGACCAGAAGGTAAGTAAAGTCTTGCTGAATTTTAACTCGGATTCTGCGGAACTATTCGTCTTAAGTGAAACTCATTAACCATTTGAGTCCAATCACTTGGTTTTCTTTTAATGATTATTGATCTCTATGTCATTTATTTTTGTTTTAATTAGTTTTTGTAATTTTGTGTGGAATTGACGATTTGTAGGAGGCTTAATTAGAAACTAAAGTAGAGTGCCTAATTGTGGTTACTTAGTTTCAACTTTATTGATTAATAATCAAAGCTTATGTGTTTCTTTTTTCCAATTCAGCACTTGTGACACTTTGAGCTAATATTGGAAAGTTATTGGGAAGTGCTTTACTTGAATGCATTGTTGAGAATAGTTGATGGTGTAAATTTAGTAATTTCATCAATATATGTTTTAAATGATTAAATCATGATGTACATTTAGCAATCATTGATTAATAATAAAGTGTAGGGGAAATTGCTGATGATCTGATGGACCTTTTAGTCTTTTGCATTGGCGTGTCCCTTGTGTCATTGTTTTAGGAACCGGACCAAACTGGCCCGTTCAACCGAGAATCGGCCAATTCATTGGTTGGTTTGATCAGCCACTGTACCATAGGCTGGTTGACCCATATTGAACCAGATTGGAACCACAAATGGTTCAACAGATTTTTGTCTTTTGCATTTTTAATACTTTTTACTTATTTATGCTGTATTTATTGTTATTTATTCTTTCTTTTTCTTTACACCTAAGTAGGAAAATCTTGCTAATGGTAAGTGTTCATAATAGATTTGTAGTTGTTGATTGCAATTTCATGAATGCTTCTTGATTAGTGTTGAGTGTTAGGAAACATGACATCCACGGCAGGAGAAGAGATAAAAGTCAAAAACTGTATTCTATATATCGATGAATGTAAAATGGTACAAATGACAAAATGTTGATTCAAGTGATTGCATCAAGCCTATTTATAAGAATTCACTGACTAAATAACTAACTACTAATAACATCTCTAATGTTGAGATGCAGTAATGCTTACAGAAAGATTTATGCTCTATTTTCAGGGAGGAGATAACAAATTCTCAATTTTCGTTCACCCAAGGCCAGGGTTTCTGTTGAATGAGGCAACAACTAAATCATCGTTTTTTTTGAACCGTCAAGTTAATGATAGCATACAGGTTTCTCTTCTCTCTTTGTTTGAAACATTTTTCTTTTTTTTTTTTTTTGTTATCCACCATGTCTCTTTGCTATCTTACATGATTGGTGGATTGAAAGTTTATATCTTATAGATCATTTGTGTAATTATTTACATACATCTAAAATAATTTGATTTGTTATTGAGATGCTTCAAGATTAATGTCTTCAATTTACTTGACTCTAATCCGACTTTGTTATGTTTATCAGCTTCATGATATTTAGTCCACATGATATTTTTCCAGGTTGATTGGGGAGAAGCAAGCATGATAGAGGCTGAGCGCATTTTACTTAGACACGCGCTCGGTGATCCTTTAAATGACCGTTTTGTTTTCCTCTCAGATAGGTGAGGGTATAATTTTGTTAATAACCATTTAATCTTTAATCATTATACTCTTTGCTATAATCTTTAACAAGTACTCTTCATTTACCATACTGATAGAAGAAATGACCATCGACATTTCTCTACTTTTGAGCTAGCATCTAACTATATTTCAGTTGATTGATTTATTTTCAGCTGTATACCGTTATACAACTTCAGCTACACATATGACTACATCATGTCGACATCGACTAGTTTCGTTGATAGGTGAGGATACATACTTGTCTTATGGTCTAGCACATTGTGTCTGCATAGAACTGAGTTTTGTCGTCTAGTTTTAGGGGGATACTTCAATGGAACCGATTTTGATGACAAAAATAGAGAATCAGGCAATAGGTTATCGCCTTAATTCAGTAGTTGTTATGTGTTAGAACAACAGCCCCGAACCAATAAAATATGAAAAACGTAAACAATGAACGCACAATGTTTGTAACGAAGTTCGGCTAACTGTGCTATGTCTCCGATTGCAGAGCGGCTGCAGTTTCTTTGTATTAACATTTCAAACTTAAGCTTTACAATATACAATTTGTATTTAAATACTATGGTCCATTTTACACTTATTGGTAACTATGAGTCATACCCAGCATTATAATTTAATAATGCATGTTTTAGTTATTTATTTGCAACGTTATAATCGTTATGAACTTGCCATTAAAATGTAAGCAGCTTCGCGGACACAAAAGAAGGTCGTTACAATCCAAAAATGGATCCAGTTATTCCAGTCTATAATTGGAGAAAAGGATCTCAGGTAAAAATCTAGCGTAATGCATAGTTTACTATAAGTTCATTCTGAATCTAAAAATACATGCCATTCATTTTATGATGAATTCTCCTGCAGTGGGCTGTTCTGACCAGGAAGCATGCAAAGGTTGTAGTGGAGGATGAAACTGTCTTTCCTATGTTTCAAAAATATTGCAAGGTAATTACTAATTAGTGGCATGGTTTGTTGATAAAGTATCTTTTATATGGTGTCACAAGGATCTTATATATATTTTCCTAAATCTCTATGTCAAATTTTCATTGAAAATATCGGATTCTTTATCAAAGAAAGTTGTGCATCTCTAAGGATCATAGACCTTGGAAAGTTGTAGCATGTTGACAATGTTTCTTTCTTCTAATCATTTTTGGAAATATTTCTGAGGGTTTCCACACGTTCAATTCCATTAAGAGTCTTTTTGACAAGGCCAAATCGCTAGCTTATAGCGTATAGTTCATATAATTAAAATACAGCTGTTCAGAAATGATTATTTTGCCGGAGCTTATGGTGTTTTTTTGGGAGCTTATAGCATCTTTTGAGATGCTAGTGTTTGAGCTAGGTTATCATATCATATTTTCTCTCTTTTTTCCTTGATTATCTAATTGAAAAATTAAATATTTATATTTTTTTCATGTCATTTTATATTTATCGATCAATTCAACTATTAATTTTACCAAACTCTATAAATTCAATCTGCAAATTTATCCGATATCATTTTATAACCAAACAGAGCCTAAACGTTATATATAGTCATACTTGGGCAGGGGCAAAGCCTCTTGTAGTTATGAGGTAGCTTTGGCTACCCCAAACAATATTATTTTTTGGAACAAATAAGTGTATTGTTATGCTTCGCCTCTTCAATAATATATATTTATTTACCTCGAATAAATTTATTTGTAAAAATATGTAGATCTTTACATTGAAAAATATAATGCTAGTTGTTATAGATCCAATAATATATAAGTTTGACTTTTTAAAGCATCGCCGAACGCTACTTTTCTAAATATTTATTATTGATTTTTTATTTTATTTATTATGGTCTTAATTTACATTTTATGTAATTGAAAATTATTATTAATTTTTTCACTCACTAATTAAATTTAATATATTAATTTTAAAAATATATTTTATTTTTTTCTTTATATATTTGGCTCCCTCATAGAAGTTAGGCTAGCTTCACCACTGTACTTGGGAAGGATCTAAGTTGAATATATTTGAAACCATACATTTTCCCTGGTCTCTTTTATGCTGACAGCCTCATTCTTCTTTTCATCTCTAAATTCAGAAAAAGCCGCTACCAGAATTTTGGAGGGATCAAATCATTGTAAGTTGTCTCTATTCAAAGAAAATTTATTTAATAATATCTTCATTTTACAACATTAGCTTCAATTATTCATTATTTTTAATAAAAATCATTATAACATCTGCTCAGAAAATGTGATGAAGTGATTCAATATTTGATTTTGAATTGATACATTCAAATAGGTTCTTGCAAATTATATGAACAGATGAAGTAAAGGTTTTTAAGTATATTTTCTTTCGTCATGCAGCCTGCTGACACATCTAAGGTGCATAACTGTATACCAGATGAACACTATGTTCCAACATTAATGGCTGTAAGAATCTTTTCTTTTCCTGCCTTACACTCTTTCTATGTCTTTGTGTGACAGAAGCCGACTTTATGTGTCTCAGAGAGAGATTGCAAACCCAATGTTTGACCTCCTTAAGTGATTAATGAGTTTCAGTTAAGGATGAATAGATTAGTAGAATTCGGGTTCAAATCCTGGTTGGAACAATCATTGGTCGGACTTTACTTACCTCCCGAACGAATTGTGGATTACTATGACCTATTTCCCATTGGAACAGGAAGGTTAAGATTAAAAAAAAGAGAGAAATCACACACACACACACACACACACATATATATATATATTTATATATAGCTGCGATTCACTATTAACAGTTATAGTATTATATTGTATCCCCTAATCTTTTGCCGTTGATGGTTTTGGCTGAAAATTTTGATATGCAATAATTTATTAAGTTGAAAACTCAACATCTAGAAGTTGAACAAAGCATCTTTTGAAAAATAGATGGTTAAAGAAATTGAAGCAAGTTTGTCTTATCTATTTCAAACTTTACAAATATTTTAATGCGATCACCCTGTTAGTTTTAAATAAATAAATTTTTATTTTTGTATTTTTCTTGAAAAATCTAGCAAAAAGACCTTGAAGGAGAACTCACACGAAGATCACTGACACATACTGCTTGGGATATTTCCAACTCCAGAGATCGTGAGCGCCGTGGATGGCATCCAGTGACTTACAAGTTCTCAGATGCTACTCCGATGCTTATAAAATCTATAAAGGTTTGGCCTGTACTGTTCTGCCACTGCAAAATCACTTTTTTGAATCACCTTTCATTCTATGATTAAAAATTTGAGCTATTAAAAAGGAATGTGCTAATAATTTGTAAAGGAGAATTTTACATGCTGTAGAGATGCCGCGAGCTCTTCAATACAATTTTTCGGTTTCTGACAAGAATATAAAGTGCATTTACTGTACTTTCATGAAAGAAAATATGTATAAGTTTGTTGATTTGTTTGCAGGAAATAGATAATATTTATTACGAGACAGAATACCGTAGAGAATGGTGTAGCAGCAAGGGTAAACCATCACCTTGCTTCCTTTTCGCAAGAAAATTTACTAGGACTGCTGCTTTACGGCTTCTTAACATGGTAAGTTCATACACCATAGTGTTTTCTTGAAGAGTTACAGTGAGTTTTCAAATATTTTTAGGGGAAACGGAATCATTTGAGTTTTTTCCTTTTGAGTATTAGGCTTTGTTTGGACTTTGGATTGACTTATTTGAACTTTTCTATGGGTATACACACTCATGAGAACATTTGAGAGAGCATATGGAAATAATTTATGACATGTCCATAAATAGTTTATAAGAAAACAGTTTGACTTTATTTTTTTTCTTTATTTTTTTTCTTTCTTTTTTCTATCGAAATAGTTTATACATAAACACTTAATTAAGTTGTTAATCCGAACAGGGTCTTAGTATGGTTTGTTAATTATTTTATGCCTTTCTATTTGACAGTCTGTTCTGGGAGATTTCAGTTGAGAGAACAAAATGGTTTATTGCTAGTGGCTGATACAAGCAGAACATGTACTTAGTAAAGAAATAAGAGACTGAAAAAGAGAATAAAGCAAAAGCAGATGAAGATTATTATTGAGTACCACACTGATATGTATATTGAATTGTGTTGTGTTGTAGATTTAGACAGTTAAAAAGAGTGTTGTGAATTGTGATGTATATGTTCTCTATCATTTTATTTTATTTTTCAGAATAATTTTGGTAACTTGTGAACAATCAAAGATTGCTTCAACTCTCGGATAAGTGTTTGGGTGTTTAGTTGAACTCTCCACCTCACCAAGTCCCTCAAGAACAAGAATGGTCTCATACCACTTGTAGGTAATAGGAAAAGAATTCTCACAAGACTTATGAAAATGAAAATTAAAAACACACTTTCATTACTTCTAACATCCTTTAAATACAAAAATTTGATAATCATAAAAGATAATAAAAATAAAACTAATAAATTTGTAACTTGTTACCTTCCATAATTCTTATAATTAAAACTCATAACCATAGAAATTCTACGATAAACTTTAATAATAGGTGCTCATCAATATTATTAACAAAATCAAATGTATCCTTTTGTGTGAATAAAAGCAGTATTCATTCATTCAAATCGATAGAAATTATATCGATAAAAAATAATTCAAAGTTGTTAAAAACAAAAAGGATGAATTTGCAAACAAACTTATAGCATCCAAGTTAATAGCATAAAGTGGCTAAATGTCTACAAATGTGACAAGTTAAAAATATGACAAAATTGAAGTTTTCGAAATACCCATTCCTTCGGAGTTGAAGAGGCTAAAGTCATTGATTGAATTTGCACTTGATCGAAGTTAATCTCTCAATCTAAAATCAATCGAACATGGCAATAAGGCGGGAAACCAAAATAATCCGCACTAAGACGAAAAAATTATGACAAAAAATTAAATAGATAAAAATCACTTATTTCGATAAAAGAGAATAAAAAAGACAATTTAGAGGGGTGATTTCGAATCAAAATTGGTTCTAAATCACCCCTCAAGTGAAGAAAAGAGAAGTAGAACAAAAAAGAAAGAGAGGTGGCTAGGTTTTGAGAGAAGGAAACCGCCATATGGTGACCCAATAGATAATATACTATCTTAGAATTTATATTGAACCCTACACAAAACCAACTTGTAAGATCAGGACTACACACCACTTATAAACACTTTCTTTCTTTAATAGGGTTCATTTCCTTTGACATATAAAAAAAAATATTTTATAAAAAAAATTATTGACTTGAGATATATCAGCATAAGTTACCAGGTGAGAAAAGCCAATGATGAATATTGATGAATGAAAAACAATGTGGATAAGTATTTTCATTTGGACTATGTAAAGAGCTATTTGAAATTTTAACCAATATTTTATGATTTATATAATAAAAATTAAATCAATATCTTGCCGTGTGAATGTAAGAAAACGATGACTCTAGATAATCTGATTTCACTTTGGTATGGGTGTGACAAGTTTTTATTGAACACTTTTAACTAGCAATTGTTATTTATAAAGTATTATTCTTCAGCTGATTCAACAACGGTCTAGTAATATTTTAATCTTTGTAACCTTTTTCCACCGACACTACCATAACTTGTTTTAATTATCTTATCCAAATCTTGTTCAAATTAATACTACATCGCCGTGTGCCCCAAATTTTGGGTCATCAACCGTTCTCTAACTGTCCCTAACTAACCTCATATATTCAAAGCCACGTGTCATTATCCACATTTATTCTATGTTAGTATGCTAGAATTGTTTGATTAAATTTTGAAAGTGGCAAATAGAATATAAATGAATTCTTTGTAAACTACATCAATACAAATCAAATATCTTAACAAATATCTTAACGCTGTAGGTAAATGTTATTAAAATAGGTTGAATTTATTGAATTAGAAATTGATAACAGGATCAACTTTATTTAAAATATAGATTAATATTTTTGACCGAATTTTAAATTATTAAAATTTTATTTGTCTTAAATTCAGATATTAAAACAAATATAGACCAATCAAATTAGAGTTATTTTTGACAAATACACAAATTAGATTCAATCAAATGTTACACATATAATTTAATTACATTGTAATTGAGAAGTCTATCGTTTAATATTTGATCAAATTTTCAAAAGGTTGCTATCGCTTTACTTGTTTTTAACACAAAAATCAAACACAATGTAATTTTATTTTGTCAAACCAAAATCAATGTACTTTTCTCCAAGTTCATTATTAAATTATGTTTAAAAAATGACGTTGCTGTTTTATGGATCTCCACGTGTCATTAATTTAAGAAACGCCGACATCAACTTCAATTAACAAATTAAATTTATGTCAACTAAAAATAACACCGATTATTAATTAATTGTTATATTCTCCACAAATTTACATTTTTATTTTTCTATTGACATTTGATAATCGAATTAAATCTAGTATTTAATCAAACAAAATATTTATTTTTTTATTATTAAATTAATTCATTAGAATTATGATATAATTTTAAAAATACAAATATTTTTAAATTGCATGTGACTTATTTATTATAACAATAAATTTATTTGTATTGCTGATTATACTCTTATATACATGGTTACTAAGTACTAACCGAGAGACACATTACAACATCTGTATATTTTTAGCCAAAATCTTATTAAAAATAAGAGTATATAGATTTACTTTTACTGATACTCATGAAAAATAATTTATTCTTTTATATCATATCATAAAAGTAAATTAAGACAATTTAACAGATTACATATTTATTGATAATGCAAAACTATTTTATATTATGAATATATTTTTATCTTCTGTATAGAAAATATCATCATTGAAATCAAAATATTTAAAAATTAATCGAAGTACTTTCAAATAAGAAAAAAGAAGAAAAGATAAAATTATCGACAAGAAAAAAAAAAATATATATATATATATATAAATAAAAATAAAAAGACACTCCACAAAATAAAAAAATGTGAAAACCAAGCTTCACCAACCTTCGTCTGGGTCCCACTGAATTCACATATACATTCTCTATAAATACTCATAAATCCATTATCGAAATTGAAAACCATATCACAACACAAATTAGGCAAGTTTTGATTCACTTGATCAAATCAAATATAGACCAAAATCACTTCCCTGTCCATATCCTTATCTACCACAAAATACCAAACTAACTAAATTTCCTCCTATTCCTATTCCTATTTTTGCATATTTTCATAAAAATATTCTTCTTCTCTTTTCACTCTCAACTATATACACAATCAACAATACCATTTTAATTTCCATTAACAAGGCATTTATTCATTGAAAAATGTCTCCTCCAAATCCAAACAAAAACTCCTACCAAATCATCAACAACACTTGTTCTACTCCATCTTTCACCTTATATGAGTCAACACTAAAAGTCAATGGCCACGTCATCCTCACTGATGTCCCCAAAAACATCACCACCAATGGTTCCTTCCTGGGCTTCAAAACCACCCAACCAAAAAGTCGCCACGTGGCACCCATTGGAAAATTAAAAAACATAAACTTCACAAGCATATTCCGGTTCAAAGTATGGTGGACCACTCTTTGGACCGGTTCAAATGGAAAAGACCTTGAAACCGAAACCCAATTTCTCATGCTCCAAAATTCGGATTCGGGTCGACCCTATGTTCTCTTACTCCCAATAATACAAGGCCCATTCCGTGCTTCATTACAACCCGGAGAAAACGACAATATCGAAGTATGCGTGGAGAGTGGTTCAACTTCAATAACAGAATCTCAATACGACGCTGTCGTTTACCTTCACGCAAGTAACGATCCATTTAAACTAGTGAAAGAAGCGATTAAAACTGTGAGGGCCCACTTAGGAACTTTCAAACTTCTAGAAGAAAAAACGGTTCCGGGAATAGCGGAGAAGTTTGGATGGTGTACATGGGACGCATTTTATCTTAAGGTACACCCTCAAGGAATTTGGGAAGGTGTGAAGGGTTTAACCGATGGTGGTTGTCCATCTGGCTTTGTTTTAATCGACGATGGTTGGCAATCTATTGCTCATGATGATGATCCGGTTAATACTATTGAAGGGATTAATCGGACGGCTGCAGGTGAACAAATGCCATGTAGGTTGATTAATTTTGAAGAGAATTATAAATTTAAGGATTATAAAAAAGGTTTAGGTGGATTTGTTAAGGAGTTGAAAAAAGGATTTGAGAGTGTTGAGTATGTGTATGTGTGGCATGCTTTGTGTGGTTATTGGGGTGGGGTTAGACCGGGTGTGGAGGGTTTACCTGAAGCTATTGTAGAGAGACCTAAATTGAGCGTTGGATTGGAAAGTACTATGGAAGATTTAGCTGTTGATAAGATTGTTAATAATGGTGTTGGATTGGTTCCTCCACATTTGGTTGATCAAATGTATGAAGGTATTCACTCTCATTTGGAAGATTCTGGAATTGATGGGGTCAAAGTTGACGTCATCCATGTAAGTTTTTCTCTTTTCATTCCAACCACACATTCTTTCTTTCTTTATTTTTCATCCACATTTATTCAATCATATAATGTTGATATAAGGGAATTACCATATATTACAAATAAATACATCTAAGTTGTTCCAAGTCTTCTGCATAAAAGTATTTAAAATAATTTTTAAATTATGAGACTTTTCCACCTAATGGATTTTGAGTTGGATTTTTTTTTTTTAGATATACTCGAGTTCTAAAAAAAGTTATATATATTTTTAGCTTCCTTAATTAGTACGTAATATTATAGTAATGATTTATTTAGATTTTTAATAATAATTTATTTTACTGATTAAAAAAGTAAATTATTTTGTTATGAAGGTCAGAAGGTATGTGTCACAACTAAAGGAAATAAATTGACGAGTAAAAAAAAAACAGTAGGATGAATTTCACTATTATCTCTATTTTTTTAATATTATTAATGTCGACAACAAAAAATATATATTATATATTTTTTATTTATTAAGCACTGTTTACCAAATTATTTGACTCTTTTTTGGTCGGCACGTTATCTGTTTCTTTTTAAATTCAAGTTTTCCCTTTTTGTGTTGCTTTGTCTTTTTCTTTTTAGTAACATATAAAGAGTACTATTTACTTTAATCTTCAGTAGTAATGATATATATATATATATATATAACTCACAACCAGCCACTGTTAGAGTTTCTTGTCAAATGAAAACTGGCATGTCATGGCATTATTTTTTGTTTATTCTTTCACAATGGATTTAGATAAACAATTTCATTTAATATTTATTTATTAAAATTTTCAGAAAGTATAATAGTTATAAATTATTTTTAAAAAATTATTAAAATAAGTCGATCAAACAAATTATGAATATATTATAACTTACTTTTTTAAGTGTACGAACATAGTGAAGTGATTGTATTCAATGAGGCAAATTCAATTCAAATTAAGTTTAAGTAACATTTTTGTTATTATATTATATAGTTTTGACATTTTGTTTGAAATCAGTTGCTAGAGATGGTGTGTGAAAAGTATGGAGGCAGAGTTGAATTGGCCAAAGCATATTACAAAGCTCTCACAAGTTCAGTGAGAAAACATTTCAATGGCAATGGTGTGATTGCTAGTATGGAGCATTGCAACGATTTCATGATGCTTGGAACTGAAGCCATATCCCTTGGTCGTGTTGGTATGTCATGTCACACTTTTGAATTGAATGATTAATTTTATTCTTACTCTAAGCACTAATTGCACATTTCAAATTTGTGCAAGCAACATATGATAGAAAAAAAAAAATTTAATTATTTGAAATTTCTTGCATTGAAATAGGTGATGATTTTTGGTGCACTGACCCATATGGTGACCCAAATGGAACATATTGGTTACAAGGTTGTCACATGGTGCATTGTGCATACAATAGTTTATGGATGGGAAACTTTATCCAACCAGATTGGGATATGTTCCAATCTACACACCCTTGTGCTGCTTTCCATGCTGCCTCTAGAGCCATATCTGGTGGTCCTATTTACATTAGTGACTCTGTTGGAAATCACAATTTTGACCTTCTTAAGTCTCTAGCTTTGCCTGATGGTACTATTCTTAGATGTCAACACTATGCACTCCCAACTAAGGATTGTCTCTTTGTTGACCCTTTACATGATGGCAAAACAATGCTCAAAATATGGAACCTAAACAAGGTGAGTCTTCCTTTTGATACTAATTTCCAATAATATAGAAATTCCGATCCAATGCAGCTGTTATATGATGTAGCAACAATGTTGATAATTAGATTGAGTGACTATACAACAATTTTGTAGATGACTTAAATTGATTAATCATAGAAAATGTAGTTACATACTTCGCAACCATTTGACATCTCTAACAAAATCTAATGGTTGAGAGATCAACACTCTTAGTAATTAGATCCGTTCAATGTCTTTCAATGCATTTAGATTTGGTTGGAGGGACCATAGAGGGTTCAATATCCATTAAAAACTTTGTTATGTGTGATTTATTTATTTTTAACGAAAAAAAGAAGTCAAACTCAAATAATTTACAATGATGTATGATACAACAATATTATAGACACTTAGATTTAAAGTCTTTAAATCTAACAATCTGTATGGTTGTTGCACATTTATCATCCGTAGTTAACCCAAATTAAAAAAACAAACGATATAACTTTTATTTAGTGACCTACAAATATATGCTTTTATAATGATATTGTATAAATAAAAAATGGAATACTAACATCAGTGTTGTTAAATAACTGTTATAGTTTAGTAGAATTTGAAAAAACGATATTGTTCTACAATTCACTCATTAGTAGAAAGTGTTGTCAAATAGTGGCTATAACAACATTATAACATTAACCAGTAGATATACACTAATGAAAATAATATACATATTATGCTAGAAAGAGAATAATTTTGTTGTGTTTGATTTTGATAACAGTACACTGGAGTTCTTGGTGTGTTTAACTGCCAAGGAGGAGGATGGTTTCGTGACATAAGATCAAACAAATGTGCTTCTGAGTTTTCTCATTTGGTATCAACCAAAATCAACATCAAAGACATTGAATGGAGCATTGGAAAAAGTCCAATTTCAATTGAAGGTGTAAAACTTTTTGCTTTATATTTCAACCAAGCAAAAAAACTAAAACTTTTCTCTCCACATGACACTGAAGAAATCTCTTTGGAACCATTTAATTTTGAGCTTATAACTATTTCACCTGTCACTTTATTTCCTAAAAAGTCCTTCAAGTTTGCTCCTATTGGTTTGGTTAATATGTTAAACAATGGAGGGGCAATTCAGTCGTTTGACTTTGATGAGGCTCAAAATTCAGTTGAAGTTGGAGTTAGAGGTAGTGGTGAAATGAGAGTGTATGCATCAAAGAAACCAACAAATTGTAGAATTGATGGCAAAGAAGTTGATTTTGAATATGAAGAGCTTATGGTTGTAATTCAAGTACCATGGCCTAGTTCTTCAAAATTGTCCTTTGTTCAATATATATTTTGAGCATAGGATGAGATTGTTGATTATTAGATATATGATTTTTATTTTTTATGTTATTTCAATTTCATGTTTGTATTGAACAATACTAAGTTAGAAAAAGTTTGATGTTAAGGGGCTTTTTTATCCCTTATTTGCATGTTTGATAACTTACAAACTTTGTAGTATTATAACTTAAGGATTAAACTATTGTGTATTTAAGAAAAGCAAGTTTGCTTATTTATTTAACCAATAAATGTCATTTTTTTTTTCGCTTGATGGACACTATAATGATTCAACGTAATAATAAAGAAACAATTTGCAACATAAAAATATGGGGTGGGGAGTATATATGGGGGTGTACAAAAAATATTTCAACAATTAATTAGTTTATTGATGGGCCTTGGGTTGAACAACTTTTCACATTCATATGTGAAAGTCCATTTGTACCAAATATGGAAGGTAGTTGTTGTTAAGCCCCTCAAAAACACATAAATCTTTTAGAAGAGAATTTCTGATAGTTAAAAAGTTAAATAAAAATACTACTAGAAATGTGACTTAGATACAAATTGCAAGGTGAGATGGTCTTCCACCACCAACAAAATAGGCTTGTTACTTGAGGCTAGCTTTTGTGAATGTTATTTTTCTGAAAATGTTATCTTATCCATAATGGTTATTAATAAACAAGATTTTAAAGAAAATAATAATAATAATAATAATTGCATTATCTCATGTTTCATATGATATAAATTAAATATTTGTGGGCTTTATACCAACAAAAATATTCAGTAATGAAATTTTTTATTTCTTTTAAAAATTTAGAGAATCTCAACTTCATTTGAATACTAATTTAAATAACTTTTAAATATGATATGATTTCCTAGAAAAAAAAATGATGAAATGTTTTTTTGTCAATAAATTAAATCAAAACTTAACATTTTTATAGTCCGATAATATATAATAGATCGAAAGTTTTGCCTTTTTAATAAAAAAAAAAAATATACACGCTAATTAAACTACACAGATATCAATTAATTAATATTTTCTGAGATAGAAGCGTACTAAAAAGTTTTACACATGCAAATGTATATAAATAAATGAATAAATTTTTTGTAACACAAAATTAACTAACTCTTTAATCTTAAAAAAACAAAGAATAATTATTATTTAGGATTAGAAGGTGGAAGAAGGAAGTAAAAGGAGTTAAGGAAGCAAAGAGTGCGTTGTTGTTGTAACAGACGAGACGAGACGAAAGCAGCAGCAGAAGATAAAGAGAGAGAGAGAGAAATAGAAAAGCATTTGGATCGTATCAATGAATACGACGTCGTTTATGGACAAACAAATAATGGATCTCACTCATGGAGGATCTTCTTCCATTCACAATTCCAACAACGACTTCATCGACCTAATCAAGCTTCGTCAACAACAACAACAACAACACGAACATGAAGAACGTGAGGAAGAAGCAGAAGAAGAAGATTCGTCCACTCTCAACAACAATGGAGGAATCAATAATACCGATCACATCCTTCCAAGCTATGATTTCCAACCGATTCGTTCACTCCCTGATTCCACACCTTGGAACTCCGATTCCAACTCCAAAGTACTTTATTTCTTCCTTTTCCGCCCTAATTTTCATCACTTACGAATAATTCGTTCATTAATTAATCAATTAATTGTTTCATGTTATTTTATACTCTTATGTTATGTTTCGTGGTTGAATTGGATTGTTGTTCACTTTTTTTTTTCTTTTGTGATTTTGGGAATAATTAAAATATCTTATTTTGTGAAAAATAGCCTTTTTTATTTTTATTTTTATAATTTGTAAAGTTTAGATGAATTGGATACTGGTGTGGTGCGCACTACACATGTGAGAATTACTATTTTCTACACGAGTTTTTTAAGTTGATTACTCTGTAAATATCTATTAGCTTGTAAGTTTCTTAAGTTGAATACTCCGTAAATATTTATAAGCCTGTAATTTTTAATTTTCATAAGTGAAAAACTATGAACTTGTTATAATTGAGAAACTGTGGTAGGGGAGAAGGTAATCCAAATGAATTCTGTGCAACTCACTTTAGTTAGAGTGTAAAGTGAGTTTTATTGAATATTGATTGACAAATCAGATGTGAATATTGCATGTGATGTGCATCATAATAAATTGTTAATTTGTTGAAATAAAAACCTGTTTATTTCTCCATTTTACATGTCACTCACTTTAGAGCAGCTATATTCAATATGAACTGGCCATTAGTGTATTGAATAAAATTGGAATTTTATGTTTTGTTTAGTAATTGACTTTGAGGTTGTCTTTCCCTATGACTTGTTATTGATGATTGTTACCACCCCCCACTTGTGAAGTTATTAATTGAAGAGGTATATGAAAGTTTTTGCTTATTTTGCTTGTTGTTTTAAGGAGAATGCTAAGGAGGGTGAGGTTCATTGGTGTAATGGCTAAGGAAACAAAGTGAGATAGTGTTTGTTGTATTGCAAAAACGCAAAGCAAAATTGGTGCTACTGAAAATATGGATCTTGCTATGTTAAGGAATTTAAAAAATGATAAGTATATTTGTTAAAAGTAAAATCCTAACGTTGTCAAGATCAAGATTCTAGGTGATCTTACCTAGGATTTGGAGAGGGTTGCTAGATCGTTCAATTTTAGGATTGTAACAAGGATAAGAATCATATTAGAAAACCTAAAAATGACAACATCAAAGTACACTTAAAACTGAAATTTCTTTATCATAACATCTGAAATAAGTCATAGTTAGTCACTTATATAACATAAGGTGTACCACAGTGCAAACATAACACTGTCAGAAGTCCACAACAGAAAATACAACCTCACTAACCTCTGGCCCACTATCACCTTCCACAAAAGCCATTTTTACATGATACAAGGCAAAGACAGCCCAGAAGAGATGAGCAGAGTGTCGAGGGAGATGGAAAAGATTTGAACTGTGAATGGGGAAAGATGCAAACTTCTGATCGGAGAACTGGAGAAGGTCGAGAGAGATGCGAATTTCTAAGCAGAGACTGTCGAGAGGGATGAGTTTCTGAAGTGCGGAAAGTGTCAAACAGTGCAATTTAGGGGATCTGGGTCATGAAACCCAACCCAAAAGTCAGCTTTTTAGGATCAAGCTATCTTACATTGTTTGTAGCAATCTTACTCTCGATCTTTGCGATGCCACATAATTGGGATTTTGCATGGGAATTGGCTCGTTCAAGGGTAGTAAGATCGTACGATCTTACGATTTAAATCTCTATCTTGACAAGAATGGTTAAGGACTCGAAAATATAATATTTTACCGAAAAATACAGCTTTAGTAACTAGCAATGCATTGAATGCTTTGATTTCCAATTAAAACTTTCCATTTTTTGATTTGTTAACATGACCCATATTGAAAAGTACAACATTTAATACATTGGTAATGTAAAAAAGCTTTATTTTTCATCTTAATACCTTTTTTGGAATCTTTTAGCAAGTATCTAAAGTCACTCATTAGCATATGTCTCCAAGTAATTTGGAAGAATTTAATAAAGTGTATTAAATACTCTTCAATCAGTGTCTTCTTTGCACTCATTGTGAAATTCTTTTTAAAATTATGCATAGTAGTGTTAGTCTATGCCCCAGACTCAGAGCCAGCTGATACTATTATCATAGTTATTTTTTAATCATTTACTTCTTGAATTTGACTTGGTCTCTCAATTGTGTAGTTTGAATTGACAAGTATTCATCCTTATTTTGTGCAGAAATACAGTTCTCTGGATTCTTTTGAACCTGCAAAGGTGACTGTAGAAAAGGACCGGATCGCTGTTGATGCGGCAATTTTGTTAGAGATTGATCGAACCATGAAGAAGCATATGGACAATTTGCATCATGTATTGGAAGGTGTTAGTGCACGGTTAACACAACTAGAAACCAGAACTCACCATCTTGAGAGTTCTATGGATGATTTGAAGGTATCTGTCGGAAATAATCATGGAATTACTGATGGGAAATTGAGGCTGTTGGAGAATATTCTTCAAGAGGTATTTTATCATTCATGCTCCCCCCCCCAAAAAAAAAAAATTGTAACTTTAATAGTTACCAACAGTTGGTATATGAAATGAATTGTCTCTGTGTGTGCTCATGTGACTAGGCCAAAGGTTTCCCATATTTTATTAAAAGAAGTATATAATTGTTTAATATCATTAATAGTTGTAACTCTTGTATACATTATTGTCTTACAATTTTGGGTTTGCAATTTGGGGCTTTTTTTGGGGAATCACAACAGATTCTAGACTACTTAGTCATATATGTTTTATAGCTAAATCTATAGCTGATAGATAAACACACGAATGTATTTGTATACTTCTCTATTGTGCACCATGATAAATTATTGTTTTTTGAATTTTTAAGTTGTTACTTTAGTTAACCCTAGTGATGCTTTATTAATTTATTATGTTGGTCATTAATTGGGGTTCTCTCTATGAAATTACCATAACTTCAGTATGGCTGCACTATAGAACCATGTCACCCATATTTGAATTGTTAACCTCTCTTCCAACTGTAATGATGCCATTCTTTGACAAGGTTTTCCCCCACACAATATAGCATCACAGGTTATGATATTATGATCCGAGTTATGTTTCTGCTGCAAGTCTATCATTTAAAACTCTTATGGTAAACATGTGTTTGTGCACTTTTGACGTATATAATTGAATAATATTGAAAAAGTTTTGGTTGGTTTACTGTTACATTGGTTACTGCCCTTAACATTGTTGTTATCATTATGAAAGATTAATTAATCTTAAGCCTCTATTCTTAAGCTTTTGGGTGAGGTCTTTGAATACTACATTAAAATTTCTCCAATGGTGAATCAAACTATTAAGTGTTAAACTAAATTTGTTAATTCACAGTTACATTTGTTTTAACACTAAGACAGAGACAATAAAATAAATGGTTTGTAGGGAAACTTATGTAGAGGCTGGCTACTCGTTAGAAACAATAACAATAATTTTAATGTAGGTATGTTTGTACATGCTACTATTGGTGTATAATCGTGACGTGTACTTTATCTATACACTTTACTTCATATTATTCATAATTTATTCTCATTCTTGTCCTTTTACTCTTTTGTTTGACATACAAAATATACAGGTGCAAACTGGGGTGCAAGATATCAAGGACAAGCAAGATATAGTACAAGCTCAGCTGCAACTAGCAAAACTACAAGTTTCCAAGACAGATCAACAATCAGAATCTCAAACCAGTGTAATATCAGATCCTGTGCAGCAAGTTTCATCTGTATCTGCATCTGCTCCCCTGCAATCTCAACAACATATTCCTTCGCCTATTAATCTTCCACAATCAATTCCTGTCGGTTCTCCTCCTAATGCACCTCCTCAACCTCCTCCTCAACAGGGTTTGCAACATCCAGTTCAACTTCCAAATCAGTTCTCTCAGATTCCAATCCCAACTGTTCCTCAGAGAGATCCATACTTGCCACCTCCTGTTCAATCTCAGGACATCTCAAATCAGCAATACCAACTGGCTTTATCTCAGCAGCCACATCCTCAACCAGGAGCACCTCCGCATCAACAATATCAGCAGACTCCTCATCCTCAGTACTCTCAGCCTGCACCTCATCTACCTCAACAGCAGCCACCACATTCATCTGGAAATCCACCTCAACTGCAATCTTCACTAGGTCACCATCTAGAGGAACCATCCTATGTTCCTTCTCAGAATTATCCTCCCAATCTCCGCCAGCCACCATCTCAGCCACCCAGCGGACCCCCACCTTCACAACAGTTCTATGGGACACCGCCCCAAGGCTATGAACCACCAGCGAGTAGACCTGGTGCAAGTTACTCTTCTGGATATGGTACATTATCCGCGCCAGCTGAGCCATATCGATATGGCGGATCAACTCAGTATGGTGGTAAACAACCACAGCTACCTACTTCTTCGGTGGCTTCCAGTGGCGGAAGTGGTTACCCACAGCTCCCAACTGCCCGCGTACTCCCACAAGCAATACCTACTGCATCTACAGTAAGTGGTGGTTCAGGTTCTCCTGGAAATGGCAACAGGGTTTCTATCGATGATGTAGTTGATAAAGTTGCTAGTATGGGATTCCCTAGAGACCATGTGAGGGGAACAGTTCGGAAGCTGACGGAGAATGGTCAGTCAGTTGACTTAAATACAGTGCTGGATAAGCTTATGAATGAAGGTGGTGAAATCCAGCAACAAAGAGGTTGGTTTGGTCGGTAACATGGCGTTAATCAGTTGAACTTTGTATAGTAGTATCATTTGTTTTGTGATGAAGGTTTATGTGGAATGTTTTTTTTTACCATTTGTTCTTATTTCTCGGATAGTTGATACTGTTATGCTTTCTTGTGGTCCAGTTAATGATTATCTTGATCTTGTGCTGTATATTTTCAATAAATAAAAGTGGATTTGGTAAGTTACTCTGAACTGTTCAAATTTCTGCCACACAACTAAATGCTATCAGATTTGGTATTTAGTTTCCATGTTTTCTTTGATATAGGTTGATACATCATGAGGTTGTTATTATGTACATTGTGGTTATAATAATCAGGTAACCGCGGATATATGTTTTAATGATGCTTGTGATTGCATTTGGACACTGATTTCCTACAGTCAGGGAAACCAGACTTTCAAAGGATTTCGATTATTTGGTGAAAGATTGGATATTTCGATTTTACATTATTGACTTCAAATATATTGAGAAACGTGTCGTCCGATTAAGTATATACATTAATTTAACTTTTTTTTCTTCATAAAATTAATTTTAATTAAAAGTAAGAAAAAAATTGCATCTCAATTTGTTTATCTAAAAAAAGGTTTCAGCAAAATTTCGTATTAAATTATTTACTCACTGTGTTTTTTCAACTTTTATTCAAACGTGCTTCTGAAAAGTAAAATTGGTATTTAGTTTTGTTTTTCTTATAAAAATAGTATTTAGTTGAAAATGAAAACTAACAGTTTTCTCAGTCAAAAATGAAAAATCACAATAAGCAACATAATTTACACATGATTAAAATTATAAAATCAGTTACAAGGCTACATAATATTACTGCCTAATTAAATATGTGGCAACAGCAAGAATATTAAAATTATTTTAAAACAT
>JBBPBT010001302.1:421692-432693 GCA_037974875.1 Cicer bijugum | reverse complement strand
GGCTTTTTTCATAAACCACAAACTAACTTGGTAACTCTATATTAATATATATAAAAGTTACATCAGTATTGAGTAAAACAAAAATTTAATTTGTTAGAACAATGGTGAAGATCGGCCATTAACCACAAGTCTATCTTATATTTTTTATAAGTTTGAAAATAATTAATTATATAGCTAATAATTCTGACTAATTATAATTTATTATATTAGTTTATCTCGTAGTAAATTCAATCAACGAATTTGAAACAACTAATTAATAAGAAAGAAATATAAGTCGAATTAATGAAAATATGATAAAATTTACTGTGATGGGAATTAATTTTCAAATTTGAAATATTCTTTTTAAAATGTTCAATTTTTTTAAATATAAAAAATATTTTTTTTCTATTTATAATTGTAGAGATTAATCTTTTAAATTGTATAAACTCATATTCTCTATAAACACTTTTTTAAATTTTTTATTGTCTTTGTATTCCATAATAAATTTCAACTCTAAAAAAATTATATGCTTCGTATATATAAAATTATGAATTTAAGTTTAGTATGGAAAAAAAAAAGCAAATTTAGATGAAATTAAATTTGAATTCAGCTCTGGATGGTGTGAGCCCTAGTTGGTGGATGATATATAAGCATTCTGTAACCTCTCTCTAAGACCTGTAGTTGGGGAGCCATGGTACCCCACTACCCTAGCCTAAATTTTTTCAAACATATAAAAATGCATAAATGCTTAACTTGGTGTTTAAAATTGTAGGGTTGTTTGAATATGATTTTCCACATCCACGATATTTCAAATTAATTTTTAAAATTATAAAATATGGATGATACAATTGATAATAGTTATTGATAAAGAAACAAACATATCAGTATCTTTGTATCATCTCATATATTATCTACTTTATGTCATTTTAATTCTAATAATTATCAGTTGATGCACAATTTTTTTTTTCATATCCATTTTAAATTATCAACTAGAATAATAAAGTTAAATAAAATTGTAAAATTTAATTAAATTAATAAATATTAATATTATTAATTTGAATATATTCAACTATATTCAAATTTGAAATCTCATAGTTATAAATGAATTTTATATAATCTTCATTGTAAACTTAATGTAAATGAAAAGATATTCAACAATTGACAATTTAATTATAATATTTAATTGATTGATTTGATGAAAGTTATAATATTGTGTTGTGTGTATAGCTTATTTTGTTTCCTTTCCTTTCCTTCCAACCCAACCCCCCCTTTCTCTTCTTTCTTCTTCTAACTCTCACGCCACACGCACTCTTTGCTTCTCCGATAAATCGCCGTCACCGTCAACGTTAGCTCTCATCGCTGTCATCGTTCCATCGCCGTTACCGTCAACTCCTCCTTCCTCAGGTTACCTTTCTCTCTCTCTCTCTCTCTCTCGCAAAATTACGCCGATTATTGAATACCATAGATTGTTCCTTATCCTAATTCAAAGCAATTGATGAAATAGCTTAATCTATTGACGATTGCTTTCTCTTTCGTTTTCACTTAATTTCTCTTTTCTTAAACCAATTTATGATTTCGTTGATTTTTTTTCTTCTCACCCTGGACTGTCTAGTGTTTATTATTACTGTTGTTATGATGATTTGAAAAAGGACAAAATTGAACGAAAACAACGTGTGTTTTCAACATCAGTTTTTTTTTTTGTTTTGTTTAGGGTAAACGGTAGTGAGAGGGAGATCTTTCTAATTAGACATTTACTTGTGTTAATTAGTGTTTTTAAACATTTGATAATGTTAGTTAAAATAATAATAATAATAATCAAATTACACGTGGTGTGTGTGTTTGTGATTTTGATTGGTGGTTTTTGAGCTGTTTAGGAGTTTGATATTGAATCTGTTTAGTTTAGAGTAGCATTGTTCTAGATAATGATGATTATGAACTTATGATGATTTTGAGTGGTTGAAGATTTGTTGCTAAGGTTTCTTTCTTTAATAGTTGCTCCCCATGAAACACAGATACTGACAAAGACATATAGACATGACATGAGTAGTAAATTGAGAGAATATAAGTTGTGATTGTATGTAATTACAAGTGATAGTGTTGTGTTAGACACAATTACGTGAACTAGTCTTCAATGTAAAGTGCTGGTGCTACTTAGGTTGCTTCTAATATGTGTTGTGTTCTTGGAATCAGCTGTTTTTTTTTTATATGTAGCATTGCTGGATGCTAGGGGTGGAAATGGGTTGGGCCAGGTCAGACTTTGTTTGTTTTGAAAATTTGAAGCCTGAGCTAATTATCTATTGTAGGCTATTTTTTTAGGCCTGGCCTGGCCTTTTTTAAAGTCTATCATGGCCTGAAAGCCTATTTTTTCATATCAAAACCTTTAAATACAATTATAATTAAATAGGCTAAAGGTGAAGAGGCCTATCAATCTACAACTATACTAAATATAAACCCTCACTTAATTTGTTATATATAATAGGGCAATTGAAATTAAAAAATAATACAAACAAATAGGCCTTAAACCTTAAGTTGAGAAGCAGATTCAATAACATTATAACAAGATCATAGATTTTAAATAAGTAAACAACCTGTCAAATTCAACCATAATACATTTTAAGTCTTACATAAGTAAATTGAAATAGCAAAACAAATAAAAAAAACTCCATTACATAGAGACCGGCCTGTTAGACTTGCTTTTTGAAAAGTTTAAGTCTGGCCTATTTATATAAATAGGTTTTCTAAAAAGCCTAAGCTTGACCTTTTTATTAAACAAGTTGGGCCAAACTAGGCCTTAAATAGGTTAGGCCATATGCCCCTGCTAGACGGCCTGATCTACTTCCATCCCTACTGGCTGCTACTAATGCATGTGTCGTGGAGTTACTGATGTGCCTTGGATGTTTTCTGAAAACCTGTGGATATATATAAGTAATCATTACCCGTTTTCTATTGACTATGGGAAAGATTGTAAATATTTTATCAGTTTATATTTAGAGTATGACATCAATTTATCTTATGTTTGATCTCCTGAATCCTTTAATCGATGTAGGTCCATTTGTATATTATGGAATTATTCTAAACAATATAAGCTGGCCTATCATTCCTAGTTGGAATTTGGAAGGAGATACCATACAAATTGTTCTACGAAAATAAATGGAGCTGAAAGCTTCATCTCCAAAACCAGAGTCTGTTGCGCCATCTGATTGTGTCAGTGATCCTGAAGAAAAGGAAGTGAGTGACGACGATGACGATGATCGGAATCATAAACATCGGAGAAGGGAAGATCGTTCTCAATCATTGGAGAGAGATGTTTCAGATCCGGTTATAAACAGGCCATTCAAAAAGCGTAACAAATTTTTTGGGAATCGCCATCCTTTCAGAGAAAATGAATCTCTGCCCTTTGAAACAATGAGAACTTACAGTGATGCTACCATTGATAAAGAGTTTTATCCCAAGTTTGAAAGAAGGCGCCCTGGGATGACTTCAGTTCCTCGAACACCTTTTGATATGAGTCAAAGACTACGGCCAAATCAATCATTTGTTGGAGATCCTGGTGCTGGTAGGGGAAGAGGCAGAGAATCTGGTTTTTGGAATCAACGTGAATCTAGATTCAGCTCAATTGATGTTGCCTCTCAAATGGTTCAACAGGGACCCATTCCTGCAGCCCTTTATAATGGACGTGGTTTACCAAATATATCAAATGCACAAAATGCATCTTGGAATACCTTCGGTTTAATTCCAGCTGTGCCCAATGGCAGCTTAGACATGCTTCATCCAATGGGTTTACAAGCGCTTAGACAACCTATTAATTCATCTTTAAATGTGAATATTCCTCGCCAAAGATGCAGAGATTTTGAGGAACGAGGATTCTGCCTTAGAGGGGACATGTGCCCTATGGAACATGGTGTTAATCGAATTGTCATTGAAGATGTTCAGGTACCTATTTTAATTGATAAATATTTAACAGTTGTAGATATGCAAATTTTACAAATAGAAGACTTTTCAAATCGTAAAAAAATATAAAATTAAATTGTTAATTAAGAAGGATCGTCATTCGTCTCCATCAATTTGATTTTTTTAAAATATAATAATATATCTTATAGCATCACTATGTCATCATATTATGTAGAGTATCATAGTGTTTCTCCTAGGGTTAGTTTCTAATCTTAGAGTACCTTAAATAATCTCTTAGGACTAATTTCTGAGCCTTATGTTTTAGCTGTTGGTCTTGATGGTTAAACTTTGGTAGCTTCTGCCTTATGTGGTGGTTAAGCATATTTGCTTCTATTACTGGTCAAGTGTTGATTTATGGCTTCTGCATAATGGTTAAGCTTTGATATAGTAGAAAATGAAGTGATTTGAATTTCTATTTAATCAAATTGATTACAGAGGGTGATTAAAACTCAAATATATACATCCTATCAACTAATTAAGGAAATATAAAAGAATAAAAATAGGTACAAATCAAATCCGTTAAATCTGTCCCTATAAGTGAATAAATAAATTATCTCATGTTAATTATATTAATCAACACTCTCCCTCAAGATGATGAATGGGTGAATGGATATCTATCATTCCCTTTTTACAAGATCTTGATGCTGCCCAATGGGAAGTCCCTTGGTGAATACATCTGCCAATTGAAGCCCTGTAGGATTGTATTTTGTAGCTATAAGCCACACAATGGGAATGAGAAAATTTCACTGCACAATTCAAGTCTTGGACGAGTTTAACAACAAGCAAGTGGTTATCAAATGATTTAGGGAAATGAAACACATTTTTTAAGTGAATGGAAGGTTGAAGTTGAATGTTACCACAAACGGTAACAGGAATACGAGATCCATTAGCTAAAAACATTTGTTGGTTACCAGGTAAAGTAGAGCAAGATGAAAAATAAGATGGATGAGGGGTCATATGGTGAGTAGCACCAAGTTAATAATTCAGATATTTTCAGTACCAAAAGTATTAAAAAGGAGAAGCTAGAACTCTGATGAGTCGTAGTTAGGGTACAGGAGCTAAATGACTTTGTTAATAACTATCCTCATTCCTCACCGCCAACCTCTTAGTAGTATGTTGAAAAGATTTTTCATTAAATGACATAATAATAATGTTTCCTCCTGTTGTCTGTTTGCTGGCATTGCTCATGGAAAATTAGATATTCATTGTTCTTTGTTCCCTCTTGAACTTAGTAGGTTTGTATTTATTTAGTAAAAGAGTAGTCTAAATGCTGGATGTTAATGAGCCAATAAGAAATTAAATCCAATGTTGTAGAGATGACAATGTTATGATTGATTAGTGGACTTAGTACATGGAGGACAAGATAGAATAAGGAATAGAAGTATAAGAGACATAGTTGTGGTAGCACCTATTGAATAAAAGATGAGAGTTTAAGCTAATGTGGTCTGGGCATGCACTGAGAAGACTTGCAGAAGCCCTAGAAAGGAGGGTGAACTGGATGGAGGATCGATAAATTGTAAGAGATAGAGAGAGATCAAGGACAACTAGCGGTCAAAAAATTAAAACGGATTTAAATTTGAATGTTCTATCATTGTAAGTTATTTATGTGATAGGACATTATGGTTTTGTTGGATAGCTGATTTGACCTAGTGGGAATTAGCTTTTGTTGTTGTTTCTTTACATAATACTTATACCATTGGTTTTTTGTATCATAACCTTGCTTTTCACTCTCAGAAGTTTCAAATGTTCAAATATTTATTGCATGCATTGTAATGATCATAATTTGTATTGACTAATGTTGCACTGAATCAAAGTCATACACTGTCCTTTGGTATAAATTAGATGCAATGAAGCATATTTTGTTTTCTATACTGTTTGATGTGTTGTTAAACTAGCTAATTAATTTTCTGTTCATAACTCAGAGTCTTTCACAGTTCAACCTTCCTGTTTCGCTTCCAAGTGCACACCTAAATGGAGCACCTGCTGGATCTGGATCACTACATTCAGTCAATGCTTCAATGAACAGTAAATGTAAACCTGGAATAATTTCCAAGTCTGTAGTCAGTGATGTTGGTTTGCCAATGGATGGTGCATATCCTGGTTGCACAAGTGGAGCTGATCTTTATGATCCAGATCAACCACTGTGGAATGATAATGGTCTGGAATCTTCAAATGCACTCATAAATCTGCAGTCATCAAAGATTGATGATACCGAGCCTATATCTAGTGATGTTCCAAATAGTGTTTTCCCAGTTGAAGCAACCAGAACTTCTGTCAGTTTACAGGGTAACAGTCCATCTGTCTGGGGCAGAATTGGTAGTTCAAAAAATAGATTTGACACAAAAGAAAAAACTAACCCTACAATGAGTTCTTTTCATTTTCCTGAGAATCAATCCAAGGAAGATAATGATGAATTAGTAGGTTCTCACAGTGTTTCCTCTCAAGGTAAGCAAATCATAGCAGATGATGCTATCCCAAGAGTGCCGGAAGCATCTTCGAAGGCACAGACTGATAGTATGCGTAACATACGTAAACCATCACAGAAGGCATTGCGTACTCTATTTGTAAATGGGATACCTCATAAAAGTAACAAAAGGGAGACTCTTCTTGCTCATTTTAAGAAGTTTGGGGAGGTTATTGACATTTATATTCCAACAAACAGTGAACGAGCTTTTGTCCAATTTTCCAAGAGGGAAGAGGCGGAAGCTGCCTTGAAGGCACCCGACGCTGTAATGGGCAATCGTTTCATCAAGCTGTGGTGGGCTAATCGTGATAGTATTCGCAGTGATAGTACTACTGCTACAAGTGGTAATGGTGCGAATGCAACTCCCCGTGGGCAAGCACCCATTTTCATTCCATCTTATCCAGTAGTCACTGATAGGGGAAAAGATATCCATCAACCTGATTCTTCAAGGACTGTATTAGAAGTGTCATCACCTTCTGATCAACCTAAGCCGGTCATTGCAGATGGATCCAAGGTTCCACCTCCTTTGCAGAGGAAGCTTGATAATTTGGAGCATTTAAAGGAAGAACTGCGCAAGAAGCAGGAAATGCTGGACCAAAAGCGTAATGAATTCAGACGCCAGTTGAACAAACTTGAGAAACAAGTAAAACTTTATTGCCCATTTTGTCTTAAATTTTAGTTAATGAACTTTTCAAAAGCAATTTTAGTTGATGATATATTGGTTTAGAGATTTATGATATTTTGGCTGTTAGAAGCTTAAAAGGCTATAACTTTTAGTATGTAATGTGATGTGATTAGTTTAGTTTCAAGTAACAGGACCATATGTTTCAATTAGGGCTTATGCTGCCTTTTTAAATCCAAGTAATAAAATGGTTTTTCGTTTTCATATTTTATTCTCTTCATAGCTATATAAATAAAACAGAAGTGAGGCACAATCACCCCTCTACCATCACATTCTGTTATCATCTTGTTTCCTGCATTAATGTCATTCCTTCTCATAATCATAAACTCTAATCATTCACAGGCTACAGGACTCAAGGGTGAAGTTGCTAGTGAGCAAGCTGCCAAGAGACCTAAAACGAGCATGGCATCTGATGTTGCCAAACTGGCTTCTCCTCAATCATCTGATGCTGATATTGATATGTCATCTCCACATGCAGAGACAACAGTGAATAAGAATAAACAGCTGGTCAATGCTGTTTCCCAAAGTCCTAAAGCAAGTACGAGATTACAAGAACCTACAGGCTTGAAGCAGTCAATTCAACCATTAGTGTCTGTAAATAGATACAAACTGGATAATCGTCCGACTGGATTTAGAATCATCCCACCTTTGCCAGTCGGTCTAGCAAATGTAAGTCCTCTCTCTATCTTACGTGTCTGTACTTATTGAAGGAGAATTTTGCAATGGCTCATGATGTTTGTTTTACTTATTTTGATACTGTCACTTGACTGAAGCTTTCCCTGTTGGAGTTGGACATGCACTGTCATGTGTGAATAGTAGGCATCGGATTAAAATAAGTGTCTATAATATATATATTGGATTAGGTTTTAATTTTTTAAATTTAACTTCGAAGACTTTAGTATTGTAGTTTGTGGGTCTGGTCCACTGCAAGTTCATTTGGATAAGTTACTCACTGCAGCTGCCACTGCAAGTTCCTTTTTCTTATTTTCCCTTTCATGATTTGTCCTTGGGTATCGTTTGGGGTCTTTCTTAAGTTTTGTACCAGAACACTATTTTAAGTGGTCACGATCCCTATGAAGTTGATCATGACTCATGAGTAAATTTGGCCTTCTTTATGAGCTAGCCTGTCCTAACTTACGATTGCAGTTCATGAACCTTGTGAAAAAAGTAATTTTTTGTGGAATTCATTATTCCATCTTTTTTTTTTATATATAAAAAAGGAACTGAAATTGTGTTCAAACAATTAAATATATCATGATTGCAGAAGTCTATCTATCGCATATAGGCTTAAAGACATCGTGGCATAACTGTCGAGGTGGCGTCTTGACGTAAAAGATCAAATGGTTACTTTGTTAGCTGTTCTTACTGTGTCAAACCTTAAAACCCAATTGCAATAATATCTTCCTCTAGAATTGTTTTTGAATAACAAATATTAGATGAGAAAATTTATTAGGGAGGGGTTTGGAGTAGCTAATTTGGACTTTTCTACTGATATATGCACTTACATAAGGAAGATGTTTTTAGCTTATTTGCTCAAGTTTCCTTTAAAAGGTTATAAAAATAGCTTATACAGAGCTTATGCAGAGGTTATCCTTATTCCTCTTTGATTGTAGAAATAACTTGTACATGAGCGCTTATTGAATAAGCCATTTATCCAAATGCCCCCTAAAGATCATATATATTCAAATGAAAATACAGTAATTTTTATGGTTGATTGATTGTAAGTCTGTTTTTATATGGCCATTTTGTCTGTAGATGTGCTACTATATCATTATTAAATGCAACAATCAATTTTAATCTTATTGTACTTTTGCTTAACAAAATTGCTGTCTTGTAGGTTACTGCTTTAAAGGAACACTTTTTACCATATGGTGAACTTTCTTCTGTAGAGCTAGAAGATGTCCAAGTCAATGATAGTAGCCAACAAGAGGTGCATTTAAATTTTACTACTCGTGGAGCAGCTGAACAGGCATTTATAAAAGGTAAATGCTGGAAAGACCATAATCTGAAATTCACGTGGCTGACACCTACCAATTCTGGCAATTCCACTGTTAGTAGAGAACGTTCTCTATCTGTTCCTCCCAGGGAACCCTTAGATACAGATAGCCATTCAGAAGAGAAATTGGAAAACTCTGTAAACCACCATGAAGCAATCGTGTCTGATGGTGAGCATAAAGATTCTGAAACTAAAAATGGTTTGGAGCTTATGGAAACTGAACCAGGTGAAGATCAACACCGTACCACCTGTCAAGTTTCTTCTGCAAAACAATCACCCGAGCGGAATATCTGTTGAGGATCTACTAATGATCGGATTTGTACAGTGAGGTAAAATTTTAAAGCTATTAAACTCTAATTTTCGGGAGCATTTTTTCCCTTTCAATTTCTAAAATATTATTATTTGATGTTCCTTTTGTTAATGTTCAAGACATGTAAATTTCCCTCTATGTTGCCGCCTATGTATTTGGCGGTATTGGTTGAATGGTGCATCATGTTATTTCTCACCTTTTGGATAGTTCTTTAGTAGGATCAAAGTTTTGAAGATCAAAATTAATGTTAAAAGCTATTGAACGGTTACTTGACAAATATTTGGGAACCCCCTTTCCCTCTTTATGTTTGTAGCAACAGTAGAAAAATATAAATGAAGGGGTTAGTTTAACTCCATTATTATCCTTGAAACGTTGTTCCTTTTAGTTCTTGGTTTATTTTCACTCACAAAAATTATTTATTTAGTTAAATAATAAAGAAGGATAAAATTATAAATAAAATAGTTTAAATGAAATGTAAAATTAGAAGAAAAATGTCACAAATTTGGTATTCTCTATATCTAGTTATAATAAATATAAACCCATCAGATTTTCTCATTGGTATAAGACGACTTTTTTTTTTTTTGGGTCAAAGCATAAGCCTATTCCTTAAATGTCATATAATGAATTGTTCGACCAAACATTTTAATTTTTTGGTGTTCACATTACAATTTTTTTACAAATAGGAGATTTTGATTTGTAACTACCCACTCTTCCATATACGATCATTTAATTGCCAATTGGTTAAACTGAATATTTATACATTTTTTTATTTCTTGTGCAAATCTTTGGTATTAAATAGTACTACTCATTTGAATAATGTTTTTCTCTTTGCCCAAAAAGTTTGGTTTAATATTCATAAAAAAAAAGGGTCAAATCCCTATTGAAAAGTGATGAACTTTTCATCTCTCAACTTCTGAAGTATGTTATTTGTTGTGTTGGAAATTCGGTTTCTGAAAAGCGAAGTATTTTTTGTCTCTTGACTTCTGATTTCTGAAATATGCTAGCTTTGGGTTTTCACTTTAGTTTGAAAATTTTTATTTTTTGTTCTCTATGGATATATCATTTTTAGTCATTGTACATTATTTGTTTGGTTTTTCACCTTAGTTTGAAATTTTTTGTTTTTTGTTCTCTATGGATATATCATTTTTAGTCATTGGACATTGTTTTGTTTGTTTTTAGTTCTTACAAATATTTCTTTTTTGTCTCTGAATGTTTTGTTTTAGTCTTTTTGACATTTGTTCATGCTGACAATAGTTCTTGTTATACATGAATCATGTTGATTTAAGCTCGCCGAAATATGAATTATACAAGGACTAAAATTAATAAGATACACATATTACAATTTATAATTTTAAGTGAACAAATATTATATTGAAAAAAATAAAATAAAAGTTAAATTACATTCGTGGTCTCTTAACTTAATTTTAGATAACGTTTTAGTCCTTTATTTTTTTTTCTTAAGTTGGTCTTTTATTTTAATTTTAATTTTAAGTGACAATTTGATATTTTGTGTTTTAAAATTTCAACAATGTTATCTTTTTTTCTAAAATAATTCAAAAAAATTCATTAAAATTTTCAATCAAAACCCAAAAATTAATAATCATATTTAATATAATGTA
>JBBPBT010001302.1:396475-418758 GCA_037974875.1 Cicer bijugum | reverse complement strand
TCTCTTGTATAGAATAATTAGTTTCTTAGTTCAATTTTTTTTATCTAAACCTTCTTGGCTTAAATCAGTTGAGTTGACTATTCTCTCAATTTTTTAGTTCAAATTAATATTTAAATGCATGAGTTACATTTTTAAGATATAATATTATATTACGTAAAAAAAAAAAGAAATAATATTATACTAAATCAAATTATACTTTTTATTTACTTATTCAATAAAAATAGTTTTAATACTTAGCTTTTAATTTTTTTACCAACACAACATAATAAGATACTTGTAAATTTTTATCTAAATTATTTATAATTCTTTAAAAAAATACAAAATATGAAATGTTTTTACTTTTAATAATTTATTTTATATTAGTAAATAGTTTTGTTTTTACATTTCACAAGGATACTCATACAATCAAGGGCATGAATCCTAGTTGTTGCTAGCTCAACCGATATGATGAAAGATGATTTGTCTGACTTCCAAAACCATCACATGATCTGATTCAACAATGCTTCTGGCTCTCCAAAAACCATCATGTACTATTCTGCTAAAATAACAAAAGCAAATAATCAATTCTGTAATCACATACAATTGCATGAATTTAAATCACACATGCAGCAGGAAATAAGCTCAACATTTCCAAATTATTGCAACCAAAACTTGAAGCTGCCTCTAATTTATGCAATGTTTGACTTGTATTGCATGCACCATAAAATGTCTTCAAAATGTTACTACAGCAAAACATCTGAAGGAAATGTGTTACTACTTCATGCTTTTACATTATCACATTTCACTATAGTGGCAAAATCACGTGTAATTTTGCAAAAGCTACAAAGTGTAGTTTCTGCAAAATTAAGATGGTTCAGTGTGATTTTGTCAATCCTACCGCAAAACCAAACATGCACTTAGTTTATTGAGAAGTGAGAATATTAATCAACCGGTATCCATTCCATGTTACATGAGAGATAAAAACAAGAAAAATGATATCAGTAAATCAGGGGACTTTGCCATAACCAGTAAACAATACTCATAATCAGCTTACTTGTTTTTTCATCAGGAATTCGGCTCAAGTCTCACATTGAGTATTGTGGAATCTCTGTGGACTATTTAAGTGGCTTGTTTCTTCCGCGTTGATAGCTAAATTTTAAGGGCGGGTTCTCTAAGTGCTTAGATACTTTTTAGGCCACCTTCGAAAAGTGAAGTGAGTTGTTGGATGCAATCCTTGATTGGGACAACTTAGACTTCAAGCAATCTGCTGTCCAATAGATCATCATCTAGTTCCATATCTTTCTGCAATCCTCGAATCACGTACTTGCATGTTAAACTATTTGGAACATACCCTATCTTGGCCAGCTTATCTTGAAGCTCCATCAACTCAGCCACATTACCAACCTCACAAAAGACTTTGAATATTGCATTGTAGCTTACGGTATCGTAAACTTGAAACTCCTTGGCAAATAATTTCAATAATGACACAGCTTTATCGACATCATTTTGTTCACAATACCCATTTATTAATACCCTCGTTATTTCTAAATCAGGTACAATACCTGAACTAACCATTTCCTCCAACAAGGTTTCAGCCTCTTGAGTCCTCTTTACTCTGCACAAGGAGCTTATGATAGCTTTGTAGGTAGTCAGATTCAATTTCATACTCTTACTCGTCATCTCAGATTTCAAAATCAATGCCTCTTCGACGTTATCAAATCTACATAGAGACTCTACCAGTTTATTATAAGTACTCATTTCAGGCACATAGCCATCCTGAGATATCCTTATCAGAAAACTTCGAGCAGCAAACGGTCGACCTTCTTTACACAACGCAACTAAGAGATAATCATATAAATTTTCAGGAATCTTAATCCCAAATCTCTGAAGCTCTACAACCAAATTCAACGCTGACAACAGCTTTCCCTCTCTTGCATATCCTTGAAAGACAACCCTGCAAGTGACACTATCGGGACGAATCTGATTTCCTATCATTTCATGCAACAGTGTTCTACACATTTGCATCTTACCTTCACTACAATAACCAGATATAAGAGTATTGTACGACACAATGTCCGGATCTATCCCTCTCTGAACCATCTGATTAAAAAGTTGATGAGCCTCCTTGATCTTCCCTTCCTTACAAAGACCATTCATCAATGCACTATACGAAATCAAATTAGGAATCACACCTCTAATGTACATGATCTTGTACAAATAAAACGCATCCTCTAACCTTCTTTTCCTACAATAGCTATTAATGAGTGTGTTATACGTCACCAAATCGGGTTCAAATCCTTCTTCCTCCATCTTCTCGAGGAATCCATTCACCTTATCGGGTTCTCCATCTCTACACAAAACATGTGTCATAATGTTGAAAGTATAAGTATTTCTATGTATTCCAAGTCTTCCCATTTCTTCATACACTTCCCAACATTGACCAATGTAATTAAACTTAGACAAACCATTCAACAAACAATTGCAAGCAACTACATTGGGAACAAAACCAGCTTCAATGTTGTTCCTAAAAGTTTCCAAACCCTTATCAATCAAACCTAATTTCACATAAGCCTTAATAAGCATATCAAAGATTACAGGATTCCAATTACAATCCTCAGTACAACCAACCAAACTCTGATAAACATCTTCATCAGGAACCAATTGAATCATTTCAGACAACAATTTCATAGCTTGAGAGAACACTTGAGACCAAGCAAGAATGTGAACAATTGTGCAATAATTTTGCACACTATGTGTGATGCACAAATCATTTTTAACCCAATTGAAAAATGTGAGAGCTGCAGAATAATCAGATTGACATCTAAGCAAAACCCTAGAAATTTCATGGGACCCCAAATGGGGAAGAATCACTTTGAATTCATTTTGAAAAATGGAAAGATGAAAACTTTTCCGTTTAAGGATTGAAGAAATAAGGTTAACAATGTTGTTAGGGTTTTGAGTAGGTGGAAGAAGATTGTAAAAAGGACTTGAAATTGGTTTTGACTCAGAATCATTTACAGTAATTAGAGAAGTAGAAGAAGAAGAAGAATAATAATAAAAAGAACACTTTTTTGTGAAAATTAAGTGAGAAATAGAATAGATTGAATTTGTGGGTCGATGAATCATGATGATGAAGAAATGTCACATAAAAAAAGCAACCTACAAGACAAATTCGGAGTAACCGCCGTGTCATACGCTTCCGCCGCCGTAAGCGGCGGCAGTGGTGGAAGAGAAGATGGAATTCGATGTTGTGAAATTGAAAGAAGGCATGTCTGAAGATGCAGGTGCTAAAGTTACCAAGGTTTCGTGTTTTCCCAAATTCATTTTTGAATTTTTGTTGTACAAGTATTTTTGTAGATTTTCAATTTCAAGTTGTTTTTTTAAATAGTAAATCATCATTTTAGTTCATAAAGACACTATAAATTGTAATTTTATGATATATTTATGAAATAAGTTGTAAATTTTAAAGATTAGTTTGATGATTTAAATATTATTCTTAAGAAGAATTAAAATAATGACTAAAATAATAAGTTAGTTTTTTTTAAAACAAAATTCAAAGTTTTGTCACTAAAACGAAAAGATTAATTGTTAATGATATAATTATAGTAAAATATATCTTATAAGATTTTAAGTTATATATCATATTTTTTTATAATAAATTAATTATTTATCTTTTTTTAATGTTAGACTTTGTTATAATAATTTAATATAAAAAATTAATTTAATATTTTGTGTAACTTAAAAGAATTCACATATATTTTATTTATAACTATTTATAATTGAATATATATATATATATGTATATATATATATATATATATATATATATATATTCTTATATTTCCCCACATATGTACATAGTACACAAATATACACCAACAACAAAAGTACACAAGTATACATAAATATGTATTCGCATATGTACCATAAAATACATTTATGCATGCATACATCCTTGCAGGAGTGAAGGGTTATGATTTTTTTTATTTGCACCCTTAAAATCTCCAACTACACCCAAAATTTAAATCAATATTTTTGAAATATCAAAAATACCTTGCGCTCTTTAAATTTGGAAACCTTTGTTTTTAGTTTCACTCCAACTTTTCACCTCTCTCACACAAACCTCAAAAACCTCCATTGATGGTGATTAAGGTTGAAGATAGAAGCACAAAGTCTTCCATTCATATTACATTGCATTCGTTAGTGAGATATTTGTTGAGTTTTTGCGGTATTTTTGTTTGTCAATATCATATAAACGTATGTGTATATGTTATTTTAATAAATATAAATTTTTAATTATAAATTCACATATCATACGTAAATTAAATAAACGTAAACTATGATAAAGATTTGAATATATGCTTATTTCACACATACACGCATTCACAACACATTTGCATATAATAATATAATAAAGTAGCATATGTAACATGTAAATTTTTTTAACACTTACAATGTATACCAATTATTAAACTCTTAAAATTTGAAGTTATAAAAATGTATAAAAGAAATTACTGAAATACGCTTTGAATAATTGGGTGGAAATATATGAATAATATACTCGTAGTTAGCATTCTAATGGAAGCATCAAGTCAACTCAATATTCATAAGCTAAATAAATATATTTCTTTTGTAAGTTGTAACCTAACAAATTGAAATGCATTACGGTAACGTCTAGGGTGCATGACACTGTTATACAACACACATTTTGCTTCTGCTTAATTTCACTGAATTGGGCAAGTAAATATATCTACAGTGGCATGGTGTTGGTGTTCTTTGATCAAATGATACATGGCAACAATCTACCTATTTTAATGTGAAGTACATTATGTAATTTTGACAATTTTCTTTCAAGCAAGAACCATGCTAGCAAGCTTAAGCTGCCTATCTAATGGCAAATACCCTTTTAATAATACACAAGTATGATGCATCACTTGTAGTAGAAAAGTAGCCATATGATTATCGCTTTCATCAATGGTTTGTGAACTTGGACCATAAGAACCATCTGCTATGTGCATGGCCCAATCATATATACGTTCGGTCGATGAAAAGAGATGAGAAACAACAGTTTCTGCGACAACATTCCAGCTTCTATCTGCTAGAAGAGACACAAGGGTGACTGGTAGATCATTGAGTACCATTTGTTGGTCCGCAATTATGTAGGGCATAAATTTGCAGCAGGTAGCGGATAGGAGACCAAGAAACTGTAGTGCCTGCAGAATAATGGAAGAGATGAATATAAATTGAGTAGGGTTGATAACAAATTCAACTTTGTTGTCAAAGAGTAATAGATTATTATCTCTATCTCAGGATATATAAAATTATACCAAAGGCAAGTAAAGGAGAGCAATGGCATCGAAAAGCCATACATTCATATGTACATCAAACACAATATAAGATTAGTCATAATTGTGCATTAGGAAATCAAATTGATATAAAAAGATCTGTATTTTCTATTCACATACAATATTTACGAATAAAAAAAATAATTAATAATATCTCAATATGCTCCATTGATTTCAGCACTTAATGCAAAGGAAAATTAAAAACATGTAAAAAATGAACAATCTCATCTCTGACTTATAAAGAACACTTTTATCACAATAATATATGATGAATTTCTCATAAGTTACATCACTGTCCATATGAATGATTTTTTTTTTATGTACATCAAACTTATAACAAAATTTCACATAAACCAAAATAATTTTGTTTTCCATCGAAATGTCTTAAATGTAACGAATCATACACTTTTCAAATAATGAAATTATGAACCACTTTATAAGATATTAGTTCTTGCTGATTTTTTTTTTTTTAAAAAGGACATGCTAGATCTGCATAATAATTACTACCCAACAAGTTTTAATAAAGATATCAATCTCTGAGTTTCCTACCGTAGAAGGAAAACTGGATACACAGCTAATTTCAAGAGCGTCAATAAGCCACTGCCTTTTGAAACTTATCTCTGAATGGCTTAAAGCAGACACAACTTCTAAGAGAACGTCCCATTGTCCTGCAAAAATGTAATCTTTAGCATGGACATTTCCATCTCAATATGTTTCTAAGTTCATAACATTTCTCAAGCGAATGAATTAACAACAACTCTGACTACATTCATCTCCAATCAATAAGAGTTACTGTGCAGAGCAGAATACTGACCTTGTGATTTGGAGTTCAATATGTAGGATTTCATTTTTCCTAGTTCAACTAGTGGAAGTGAACCAATCTTCACGAGCTTGATCTTAGCATGGACCTTCTTTTGGACTTCAATAGATTTGCATGCACTTTGAACAAACACCTCTTGTGAAACCTGTGCTTACAAAAGAACACTTAGGAGTTAGGTATACTTTTGTATCCAATAAGCTCGACCTCAATCAATTAGAGTCAATGCCAAAGAGAAATAACTTAAAGTAAACAACAAAAATAACAACTGAAAATAATTGTTTTGAAGGGAAAAGCTAACAAATGTACGCATACCTTCAGGAAATCCAATAGCCAACCCTGTGGAGCCTTCCCTAAGCATCTTACAGCCAAAGACCATTCCTCTACAGAACTTGTGTCCCCTGACACTACACTGCCAGAAGATTTCACGACGGGTAATAAGGTAAATAGAACCTCCATGCATCTCTCAACATGAGATATGTAGCCCGAAGTGTCCACAGAAACTTCATCTAGGCACTCATAGAGACCATTCCAGCATGAAAGGCGCAACAAGCATTTCTCGTAGGAGCCATACTCTTCACATGAATTAAATGAAGACAAGTGATAACCCACATCACCAAATAGCTTTTCAAGCCTGGAGCTTGAATACACTTTTATAAGGTCTGCTAGATGATTTAGCAGACAACACTGAAGATTTATTTCAAGTGTCTTAAACCTGGAAATGTCAGACAGCTCATCAAGAAAAGTTAGCAGCGAATCAAATTGATTTGCATGAGCTATTGCAAACAGCACACATTCCTCCCTTAGTGTTCCTTTCTTAAAAACAGAATCTGTTGCTAACGATTCGGTAACCTTTGCCTCATATCTCATACAACGCCTAATAATTGCCCCCCAATCCATGCTCGGTAACCTGGGAGCTCTAGAAAGGCACCCTAATATAGCAACGATTGTGCAAGCATGTACACTGCTACCTGGCTGAATTTGGACAAGACATAAAATGAGAAAAATGAGACACCAACAAAAGCACACAACTTAGTTAATGTAATCGACTTGTTAAGCATGGAATGTATATGGAGAGTCTCTTATAAACATATCCAGTTCACTCAAAATAAGAGCACCAAATATTTGTACACAAAATATAGCCAAGAAATCTACCTCGGTGTATTTGAATTCCATAAGCCACAAACAAAGCTTCAAAACCACACTGTCCTCAGGGAAATTTTGAGAAACGGGTTTTGAATTAGTTTCAGACACATTACTATCACCATCAACCCCCAAACGTTCCTTAGACCATAAATGATGTCGAAGAAAGGCAAGTACCCAGGAGGCAAACTGTTGTAGCTGATGATTATCAGAATTTTGTGCCACAAGAAACAATTCTTGCACCAATGATGTCAAGTATGGCTCAAAGAAAGAGCTTGAAAGGAGAGGGCCCATGACAGAAGAAGAATCCTGCAGTTTACATAGTAAGATATTTAAATATGAAACAAGGGGAAAAAAACATGATTAGAGATAAATGGTAACATTTTGATGGCAATTTAAATTACCTCCTTCTTATATGTAGATTGCCTAGCGTAATGGGGAAAATCCAAATAGACCAAAATTGCTGTACCAGCTCCCATAGAAGTAACTACTCCTAGCATACCACCAAGATGAACAAGAAAAGGAAAAGGATTGGAGTAACATTTCCTGAATAGTTCAAGTAAACATTTAACTTGTTCAACCTCAATACAGTGAACACCTTCATTCAGTATACAAGAAATTACTGTCCCTGCTCCAATGCACGATGCCATCAGTAAACTATGGTGCAAAACACCAGACTTTTTCACAGATATTAACTTAGAAATAAACTCCTTAAAGCCAAGCAAAATATGATCCAACTCGTTATCATCCATCAATTCCATTCTCCGGCAAAAAGTCACTATTGTGGGAAGTGCAATACAAGATCCTAGTGCTAAAACAATATCAGATTTCCCCCCTTGCAAATCTGCACTTTGAAATGGTGAATTCAGATAAGGAAGCCATGATATTACCAAGTTTTTTATCTTGATTACAGTCTCTAACTCTCCAGCTCTGTATATTGCACTGATAGAGGTAGCCAAACCAAGAACAAGTCCAGCAACACCCCATATATCTTCTTCCATGTCTTCACTGTCCTTGGATGATGGTTCAAACATGGTATCATTCACATCAGAACTAAGTGGAAAGCATGAACTTAAACTATCCAAGGCATCAAAAGAACATTGTGTTCTCTCTTGTATCGTTGTAGCTAAGGCCCCAACAATTCTTCCTAGTAATTCGGATTCTGGAACCTTTTCTGTTTCCTCTTTGACAGTAGAGTCATCAGCAGTTTCAACTCTGGTAAGAAGATCTTGGCACAAAAACCCCAATCCAACACCACACGCTCCTTTTACAAGGGAACTTTTGCTGACAAAAAGAACCTTGAAGATCACAAAATCAGTGAAACAGAGTGCCAGATAATCTTAATTGTGAGGTCCTCTCAAAATGAATCAAATAAATAAATAAAATTGCAAGATACATGTGAAAATTAAATTTTTTCGCTTCTCAGTGTGTGCATATGAATGTAACATGTATTTCATATCCCTCTTGATTTTCGTTTTTTACTATCCTACTGCATATATAATAGGAGCCTACATATATACCATAGTCTCATAGAGGTCTGAACTTATATTTTATAAAAGTTTTTATTTGACAAAGACAAACAAAAGCTAAGGAAAAGGGATGAGGCAGAGTAAGAAACTATTTCCATATCCAAATGTAAGAAAGAAGATTATCTAGACCTTAAAAAAACATTGAGACAATAGACAGACAAAAGAAGAAAAAAAATACCTCAAGAAGTCCTGTGATGTTATGATATCTCTCTTTATGATCAGTTACGTGAAGGCAACTTGAGATTAATCCAAGAGAAATTGCAGCAGACCATTGACGGTGTTCATGTTCATGTTGGAGCAACCATTCCAAAAGAAATTTTGAAGCAGCAGATTTAACAGTGTGAACAGATGGAGGCAAAACCTGATGATAGCAACACCAGAGACCGTAACAATTAAATGCTATTATGCTAATTACACAAGTTACCAACCAAAAAGATTATTAGAGAATTGGCTAAGCATAGCTCTAAGTGAAATCCTAGATATTGGATAGGATAGGGGGATATACAACATTCTGAGACTGAATTACTTCCAAGATCATCCATATTGTAAAACTGTTCATTTAAAATGTTGTTAATAGCCATGGAATTACATGTTCCGTTATCCCAATGCTGGCTTATATATGTTGACATGCCATAACGTAGCAGAGAAGATAACTAGTCAGAATCTATGAAGATAAAAATTGGATGTGCAGCCAGGAAAAAGCTTCTCACCACACAGAGTGCACCAATGGCCAGTGCAATATTTTCGGCTGCTCTAGGTATAGCCTCTTCTGCTATTGCTGTCATACTCTGCATGAAATGCATAAAAGAAAAATCCTACATCAGATATGACATAAACTGGTACCATACTTGCAGCTAACTGAGGGGGGGCAAGGATATTTTGAAATGACAAAACACAGATCTTGACCTTCAAAATACTGCTAGCAGCTTTAGAAGTTTTATCTAGGACACTCAATTGTGCCTTAGCATCGTAAGACAGAATGTAAGCCTTCACCCAACGCCGCATGAAGTCTTTCCATGATTGCAGCGCCATAAGTGCAAGCAAGACATTTCTTGAGAGGTGAAGAGAAGCGGCTATTTCCTTGAGAGCATTCTCATACCCAGCATGTACATATCTTGGCCTCTAAAATGCTCATAAAATCAGATTAAAATTTAACAGTGCAGTGAATTATAAAGAGAATATATCTGATCTAATGATATCTTACTTTCGATGCCTGATGTTCATTCACATCTTTAGGAGTGAAAGAAAAACATAATAAAGCTGCACCAGGTAATTCTATAGCCTCACTAATCTTCCCTGCAAATAGAATACTTACATGTCAAAGCATATTCAAATAACAGGAAAATTACATTAGACCGGGCAGAGTTTGAAAGAAAAAAAAAAATAGTGACAGAATTTCCACCATCCCATTGAAGGAACCATTCCCTCTTTAGATCATATGAAAGTGTTTGGTTTCGTTCAGATTTCAGCAAAATCTAAATAAATTGATTTTTCTTAATCTTCATTTAATGCATGTATGGCAGATTAAAGAAACACAACTTAAGCGTTATATTTTAGTTTTCCCACAAACTGATCTGAGTTTCTTCTCACAAGTATTCTTTAAGGAAAAAAACACAAAATTGACGCCCAATACCACCATACCTGAAGAGAATATAGCCTGTGGTAATACATCCACCAACTTTTCAATTTTACTTCCTGCAACTCTTTTCCCCTTGACTAACCTTCGGCGATTTCTGAAGCAAATTAATGGAAAATTATCAAATTTAATCGGACTATCACATTCAGCAAATCATTAAATTGATTATTAGATTTTTATAAAGAGCGATACCCCTCACCTTATAAGCTACAATAGAGACACCACTCCAAGGTAAAACATTATTCTTTCCCAAAGCAACATCCCCATTACAAATTTGCTGCAACAAATTAACATTTGCCACCCAACCTCTTAAAACAGTCAACATAGAACTAATTATAAAGCTCTCCAACTTCCTTCTTCATCATTCCCTTAATTTGCTTTGTTGAAAGTCCAATATCCTTTAAATCATCAAGACTCTTGAAAGGTTCTCGTGATTCTTCACGAAACTCAAGTATATAGGTTGCTTTCTTCACTCCAATTCCCTTTTACTTATTTAGTTCATCCTTTTAAGTTGTGTTTAAAATTCTAAGGTAGTCTTTAACAAGAGAATTCTTTATTCCAAAGCCATTAATGGTTAATGTTTCCCAATGACTTTTGATATTTGTTACATCTTCTCCATAACCTTTCAAGAGTCTTGATGATTTAGAGGATGTTGAACTTTTTGCAGAGCAAATTAAGAGAATGATGAAAATGGAAGCCGGTGAGGTTTTGATTTTAGCAAGAGGTTGGGTGGCCAATGTTAATATGATGCAGCAAATTTGTGTTGATGTGTATGTTGCTTTGTGAAAAAATAATGTTTTACCTTGGAGTAGTATCTGTATTGCGTCTTATAAGGTGAGAGGTGTCCCTCATTTTAAGTCTTATCTCTATTCAACGTTGGACTTGAGTTTTCTCTATTACACCCTTGACACCCATCATTATAGGACATTATGCGTGAATATTAAAAGTTGATGCCCAATGGATAGGCTCTAATACCATATTAGATCCTATATTGGTCCTAACTCATCTATACAAAATCAACTCCTAAGGAGAGGGGTGTTAATCTTTATAAATTCATTTCAAGTCTTATCTCTAATCAATTTGGGATTTGGGTTTTTTCTCAATAAGGATATAATGATTACATGTGTTCATATGTTATAATCTTGACATGAAAATCCTCCATAACCTTCAGTACTGCGGGACTAGTCTCAGAAAAGAAAAGCTCCAAATTCAATTTCTTAAATTCTGGAATACTTTTTTCAAGCTGCGACACCTGGAAATTGGAAACATGATTGTTAATGGAGAAAGAGTAAATTACTTATTTTAAAACCAAAAAATAGTTGTCCACTCATATAGAGCAATGGTTGCATCAATGATATACTTCATATTGGATAAGTGCCTCAAGGGCTGATATTTTTGCTTTTTCCCACTTTGTCCCCTGGCGAGAGGTAACTAAATCCCACATAATTAACAGCACACCCTTCGATGCTTCAGGATATGCTTCTGCGTCCATTGCACCCCATCTTAGCAGAAGGCAAATGCTGCCATAAGACATGAAGCATCTTTTATTAAAGATGTCAGATGAGTATTTGGAAATTATATATTAATCAAGGGAAACAACAATTCAATCAAAGTTTGATACAGATGCAAAGTTCATTAACTAAAAGAAGTTATATATACAAAAATATCCCCAATCATTTTAAAATAAATACACTAAAAAGTTGTCATGTCACTTGATGAGAGTTGGGATACAAAAGCCCAGGGGTTTTAAACTTTAAGATTCAGTTTAGGCTCTAAACCATGACTTCTATTTTTCTGGATGACATTTTACCACCATCCATGTTATAGTCAAAGTCTCACAACAAATGTCTCCTCAAAGCCTTAGATAATGACAAACTTACCTGTGGGCAATAATAGGATCATCTTTGTAACCTTGCACGTGCTTTGCAATGACATCCCATGCAGTGTAAAAATCTAGACACACGAGACACCATACCCGTTAAGAATGCTTTCATTTTATATTGAAAAATAATATCAAACTTCATGAATAAATAACTACTCCCTTGAATATATTTTAAAAGCAACATCGATTACCAATCACATCTGCTTCACAAAGGTGGGCAAGGCTTTGCAAGCCGAGAGCTTTAACTATAGGATCTTGGCACTCAATGCAAGACTGTTTTTTTCAACACAATGTATTTGTTAGAAAAAAACATGCATTGGAAAAAGAGAAAGAAGAAGACAACAGGGCATACCGAAACGGACAAGACAAGATCAACACCCCTATCAGGGCTTTTATGGCAAACATCTCGAATGGAAGCAGCCAAACTGATACAGATAGCTCTGTCTGACATGAAATCAGTGAAACCTTTAGGGAGCAAGACACCCTAGATATGGAGAAAATATAAAAGAAGTTAGGACAAGTTTTTTATAAGCAAAAGGCTTTGAAAGGAAGTATGGACAGCACAGAAACTAAGTTACTATATAACTATGAATAACTTAAGTCCTTTGCTTGCACATCATCCATTTCTTGGTATGAACTAATAGGTTCTGCTCTCTACAACTAAGAGAGAGCATATATAGTAAACCAACTACAACTTGACTTCAATAGCAGTTTAACACGATATGTCAACAGATAATGAAGAGTTATAGAATGGAATGCTGGTACATCGTCAATGTGTTCAACCTTCCTTAAAGATAATTTTTAACAAACATTTACACATTTAATGCATCGTGTTAACAACTCTATTTCTTCAATGAACTAACATTTAAATCTTCTCATATTCTGCATAAAATGATTCTGAATATACAATACACCCATAATAATATGTAATGGTGTGGGAAGGTACTGGAAAGGGTGGATGAAAAACTCACTTGCAAACTTCCAAAGGCTCTATCATTGATCTCCCAGGTTCGACACAGCAATCGAGTTGCTGTAGCATACAATGAGCTGCATTTGGGGTAAAATACATATCTAAAGATTAAATGAATTGATATTCAATATTTTGAAGAATACGCAAGGACCAAATTTTAGTTCTGAGATCAGAATAAAAAATGACAACCTAAATGAATTTTCTATTTGAAACCAAACACCCTCTTATTGATGTGGTGAAAAGTAACATTCATCTGTACAGCCATATCTGAAGTTCCAAATTTCTAAGAGCACTATATTAGGCATATGAGCTCAATTATAGACAGAATATATCACTCACAAAATATGTAAAAAAAGGGATGCTACAATACAACGCTAATACGAAGAAAAAAAATAGCAAACAAAATACACAATCTAGTAGAGTACCCACACTTTTGCATCTCTGTTAAGCATTGGCAAGATAGTTTGAACTACAAGTGGAATCATTGCTGAGTGTGAAGCAAGTGATGGTAGCATTTCAAAAAGTTTTAGCTGCAACAAGATTTAATAATAAGGGAAGAGAAAAATATATTCTGATATAACAAATGACCGAGACAACAGAACAAGATAATGCACACAGTAAGTGCCAGTGCAAAAGGGAGGACTTACCAGCATATCATGACAAATGATATCGTTTCTAGTGAATATATTACTGTAAAACATAATTGCTAGCAACAAAGGAACTCCGAGTCTTGGATCCATAATGGCAATGGAAGATAAAGAATCAACAGCATCCGCCCCCATTGATGGATGTATTAATAAAACACTGAGAACAGCACTGAGTAAGGGTGTCTCTGCAAAGAAAGACAATGAGATAATATGAATCTCTTACATCCTTTAACACAACTATGCTAACTAACATTATTTCCATAAGCTACGGGGTTATACCAGTTAAAATTAATTCTTGAGGAAGCAAGAGAGGCAATGTAGATTTTCGTCGGTCAACAACTGACTTACAGAACCCTTTTAGCTGAGAAACCCAAGATATTGGTTTATCGTGCATTATTTCACTTTCATTCATGCCCTGTAAAGCCATATTCAAAAGGGAAATTCTGGAAGAAGATTCTCCATCCTGAAACAACAAAAGCATAGAATTTCTAAACTAAAATTATTCCTGGGGTGCAAAACTAGAATTAGTAATAATTTTCATTATTTGGCTTCCCTTTTTATAAGCACAAAACCTGTGAGTTTGCATATAACCATATCATTCAGGACAATGTGAAGATAACCTACATGACATTCTAAACAGGAAAATCTGTTACGCCAGAAGAAGAAAAAACCTGATACCACATATGTCGCAAAAGTCTCAAAACTATAATTCCTGGCGTGCTAAGATAGTGAGCTCCCTCCTCAATGATTGGTTTATGCATTGGTGCCACCAACATCTTGACAAGAAGCTTCTCCAAGAGAAGAAGCAAATCAGTAGCCGGTGCTTTCACATATTTAGAAGGAGATGACATGAGGCTGACAAAGGGAAGTAGAAATAAAATGTCTTCAAATGGAGAGGACATATTTCCACCGATAGCATCATCTGCATTGGGAATTATTTCAATAAATAAAAGATAAAATTGTGGCATTAAGGGTGAGTTTCAAAGGAGCATAAGTACATGGATTATTTTATGAATTTGAGCTAGAGTAATTTAGGGAATGAATAACTGATGCAATGGAAGAAAAATCGAAAAACAAGTTTTCCAATTTCAGTAAAAGAAATTCATACTTTTGTTCACATTCTTTCAATTTCAATGCTTGCATAAACCCGAAAATCGGTATAGCTATAGAAAACTCACCCTTATCGTATTTCCACTTAAGGATTAAGAGGAGGAGTTTAGATATAGAAATTTGTTCATGCTCAAGTTCTGATTGAACAAGGATTGTAAATAACGATACCATAGTCGTCGACAAATCAGGCTCCCATCGCAACCCAAGATCTTTCTGTACAGACAGCAACCGCCTCGAGAGTTCAAATATGGGCTCATGACCACCCGAGTGCCACTGAAGACATGTCAACAGAGACAGAACTGTTCCAAGAAATTCAATAGCACATAGTTGAGCCTCAGTAATCAGCTGTTGACAAGGATCAAGATTAATACAAGAGCAAGGCATCAATTCAATAATCGAGGAAACTATATCATGGCAGTGGTCATTTCGAAAAAGAATCACGACAGTGGTGAATACAAATGTGACCATGAAATTACAAGGGAGATGCATACCAATTTCTCTCCGACCAAAGATTTCAGCACCACTACATATGCATCCACCATATGTTCTACGACAAATACCAATTTCCTATAGTCCTGAGGAGGCCCAAAAAGAAAACAGCAATAAAATAATTATATTATTCCACCTCTCATTACAGTAACAAAATGTAATCACGAACCAAAAGCTAATTTAACCAATATATCCAATGCTCCTTCCCACTATTACACTTACTTCAGAGGTCTCGTGTGGAAGATACTTAAGGCATCCCATAAGCAGTTTAAGAACAGGCATGGACTCATTCGGAAACGAGCAACAGAATGATGCCATAGACGATACCAGTTGCAGTCCAAATGAAGAAGAGGACGACTCGGAAGCTAACAATCTTATGATCGAAAAATGCAACAAGGGCTTTAAAAACTTACAAACTTGCACCACTCCCAACCGCTTATTCTGTAGCATAAACAGCAACACTTGCTGCAGGAGTTCAGATTGAACTTCCACCCGGGTCGACAAAATCTGCCAAACATCAAGGCTCACTGGTTAAAAAAGGAAAAAGGGTTCCATAATAATACTCTAAGAACATAAATAAACAAATTTTATACATATGCTCATTCATACTTCACCATCTTCCTATAATGCAAGGACAACAAATACAAACAAGTAGACACTGAAAATAATTTGAAAAAATATAAGTGATTGTATATAATCACAAAGTGTCACTATAATGCTAGTGTTTGACACCGACATATATGCCTTCAATTGGGAGTCTCGGTGTTATATTCTTAAATTCTTATCCTCCAAGACAATTTAGTAGTATTAATACAGAGTATAATTGGAAAAAATAATAAACGTATCTACTCATTTGTAATTTGAAATGAAGCTTATATACATTTATAAGAACAAATTCCTTATAATTTTCTAAATGATTCGATTTAACAAATACTAAAAGAATAAACTATTCAATTTAATCATCAAACTATCAATCTCTCTAATTTAATCTCTGAACTAAATATATAAATATAATAAGTAAACAAATATATCTTAATTTCTATATCTTATAATAAGTAAACGTCCCTAAAGTAAACGAAACCTGTCAATTTAGTCCCTAAAATATATATAAATATGTCAAGTTAATTTCTATATCTTAATAAGGATTAAATTGATGAACTTTATATACTTTAGAGACTACTTATTATATTAATATCTTAATACTAGAGACTAAATTGACGAACTTTATATACTTTAGACTCTATGTAAGTCCATAAAATTACTAAAAAAATATATATGGACATGCATTTGGAATTACATTCAAGGTCTGTTGTGACTGTATATCACACATTTTGGGACCAAAATGCTCCTTATTAAATTTATATAGTTTCGAGACTAAATTGAAGATAGTGCAATAGTTTAAAGACTAAATTGGTGGTTTATTAAATATTAAAATACACATTTAGGAGTGAAATATAAATATAAAAGTGAAATTGTAGAGAGATGGAAGCTGACCATGACAAAAGGATGAGTATGAACAGAAGCAAAGTCCCATTGAGCATTATTGTTCTGAAAACCGAAACGAACAAGGAAACCCAAACCCTTAACAAAAAGGGGTACAAATTTGGGGTCGGATCCTTGGAGTGCAGATTGAAGCTCCAATAAACCATGAGAGAGGGAGATAACGGCGTCAGTGACAAGACGGCATAATTGACGGAGTGATTCATCGACGACGGTAGGTGAAGAAGAAGTGAGGCAGATAGAAATGGCGCGTTGGGATTGTGGATTGAGATGATTAGGAGATGATCGAATGTTGGAGAAGATTGAAATCACTGCGAGTTTTTGAAGGGCTGGTTGTGGTGTTCCAATTTTCTGAAGAAGAGAATCATAACATTCCATTTTCACTCTCTCACACTGCAAATTCAAACTTCCTAATACAACATTTATATATCATTCATCATCATCCATCGTGCTTCACTTTTAATTTTCAAATCCTTCATATTTTTTAAACTATCTTATGGTGGCATCACTACTCTACTGTGGATTAATAATAAATATTTTTTAAAAAACTTAAATAATGATAAATCATTCTCATAAATTAAACACCAAAATAAATCAAACAAAATTAAAGACACCAAAAGTATAATTTAGCTTCTTGTTTTTGTTAAATTAATATAATTTAAGTGATTATCTCAACAATATTATAAGAGAAAACATACATAGTAATTGAAATTTTAAATATTTTTCAATACTGAACTAAAGTGGTTGATAACTCATATTATAATTTGCCACGAGATTTAATTTTAACATTTTATAACATGTTATTATTCATGTTTATCTCAATAGTATTTGGATGAGATAATTTATATCTCTTCGAAGTTAACACTAGGTTATGAGTTTGAATTCAACTATAAAAATGCAATGACGTCAAAACTTCAAATGAGAGGTTTTTTTGTTCATTGTAATCCTACAAATTCAAAGGATAAATTTTTACAATTAAATATAAATAATATCGAGATTACACTTTGAAGACACGTTAATATCTATTCTCTCTAAAATGAATATCCGAAAAATTTAATGTATTTAATATCAAATAATATAAATAAAAAAAAGGACATGTGTAAAAGTGTAAATTAGTTTTACACTTAAGTTCAATAAAAATATAAAATTTCATTTGGTAACATTGTAAAACTATTGCATTAAAGGTCGATAATAGTAGAGATATTTTATCAACTATCAATATCAACAGTGATATATCTAAGATCTCAGATCAATTGTCACTTAAGGCTATTTATTTTAAAATTGTCAACAATTATTATTATACATTAGAAAATGCTAACAAGTGCCTAACACACATATTTGTTGGATGTAATTCAAATTGATTAGTAATTAGGTAGTTAGAATATGGTTAGAAGTTAGTTAAAATATAGTTATAAGGTGGTTAAGTTTATTGAAATTCATTCACTAGAAAACTGCTTCTATAAAAGCCAAGATCAATGTAGGAATATAATGCAGAACTAGATCAATCTGTAGATTGTAAAGATCAATCTGATACAGAACAAAATCAATCTTCAAAAGCAGAAGATCAATCTTCATTTTTCTATTTTCTCTATTTTTTTTCTCTTTCAATTCCTCTCAAAATAAGAGCATCTACCGTACAATTTCTATGTTTGGCTGTTTAAGCAGGTTAAACATTGATACTCTTATGAAATCAATTCAAAATTTAAATTATTTAAGAATTAATTCAAAATAAAATCATCTTAGCGGTTTCCGGTTTATGATTGGTTGTTGAGCACCATACTTATAAATGGGTGAGATCTAAGTTGTGTTTGAAATTTTTAGATAATTTACATACTATCTGATAAAAATTATTGTACTCCACTTATAATTTAAGTATGCGGCACATTTTCGTTAAACATTATGTAAATTATCCACAATTTGGCAAAAATAACCTAAATTTTTTTATGAATAATAATATAACATGTTGTTTAAAATTTCAATTGTGTTTTATATAAAGTAAATTATAGTTTCTCTTAGAAAAATTATAGATAAATTACTCATGCCAAATTATAATCAACTATATGGTCTCCATTAATTTTTATTTTTTTTGAATTTTAGTTTTTGTCATTGATAAAATTAGTTGTGAATAACTTACTCAATTTTTCAAATGCAGACTAATCTTCACCATTGTATAAATTAGCACGTTTTTAATCCGTATCCTTCCTTCCTTCACTTGAGTTAAGGAAAATGTGGCAGGACAAGAAGAATCATACATACACATTATACTATATATTAACAAAATAAAGTTGAAACCTGAATATTTCGATGCCTCAAAAACCCAAAATTACTTTTATTTTTCCATTGAAGTGAATATAATATCAATAGTAATACTAATACTCCCTTTGTCTTGTCAATTATATTATATGTAAAGTCCATATAATGTGCAAGTAATATAGTTTAATCTTTTTATATATGAACAGAAATATTAAGAAATTTGAGTAATTGCAACACATAAAATTCAACTATTCAAATCTAAGCGAACAAATTAAATACATTGTACACCCACAACAACATAAACATAAACATATGCATACAATACAACACAAGTGATGCAACAACAAAACAAACCACAATAACCCTAAAATAAAACAAACAAAAAAGTCCTCAAGAGCATCAAAGTGCATACTTGATTTATTTACTTTCCCATATATATTACTAGTACTAAGATTGAAATTAACCACTATATATACTTATGATTTTCTTTCATGTTGATCTCTTAGATTCATGTGCCTTTGCTTGTATGTCTTGTCCTACCTCCTTAGTCTTTTGTCCAACATCCTTAGTCTTTTGTCCAACATATCCTGCCACGTCAGCCACACTACCCTTCAAGTAGTCCACTTGCCCCGGCACCACCCCTTGTAAGTCCCTAAAGTACTTCAACGTCCATGACAAGGACATCAGTCCCGTCAACCCGCAAGCATCGGCGATCAATACTCCGACCACCGCTAACCCTAAGGTAAAGATAGCCGGAAGCAAAACCGGGCTAAAAAGGACAAAAAGTGGTGTTACTATCGCCAATCCAATTAAACTGGCGATAAGTGAAATGCCAGCTAGAAAAAGGAGCAAACCACCTATAGGAACTCCTATGAAAATTGCGAGAATTTGAGAGGTTGAAAAACCTGTATTCGAAAAGAAAGACCGAATACCACCATCGTCGTTGTCGTAACGATGTTGGTATTGTGGATAGTTAAAAACTTCTTTGCTAGGGTATTGTTGGGTTGGGTAGGTACCGGTTTCGTGACGGTGTGTTGCTGTTGAGTGGACTTGGACTTGAGGTTGTGCCATTTTGAGTATATACTAAACAAAACAAGGTTTGATTTATGGAAAATTACAATATGAGTGAGTTTGCAAGAGAAAAAGAGAGGCTAGCTATAATATTGGTGTGTGTGAGGTGTGGTGTTTTTATACAACGGTGAAGTTGTTGGGGTGTTGACACATGTGTGTGTGACATGGTGAGTAGGAGGTTTGCATGAGGAACAAGTTTCATGGAGATCTTGGTTATATTCTTTTTTATAATCTAACAAAAAAAAAATAAAATATGAAAAATGGATGTGAATAATAAATATTGGAATAAGTGATATAATTTGGGACATTCATCTTTCACTCTATTTAGTGTTGGTAAATTTTGTTGTTAGATTCTTTTGAGTAAAAAAAATGAGGAATTGAAAAATATAAAATATAATAATAATAAATTGAAGGTAAATACAGTCACACTTGAAATTTGAAAGGTATTGAAATTCTAAAGTGAATATCAATTGAGATATTTATTGTGGCTTTTTTATGTTGTTAACTATAGTTTTTTTTCTTCATAATTTTATTGGAGATTATTAAAGTTAGCTATGTTGTGGAATGACTTATATTAGCTAAAGCGTCCACGCATGTATTAACTCACAATACATGTGAGTAGCTGAAAACCTCGCTCCAATCGAATTGGCATATGGATGCTAAATTGTCTTGCCCAAATAACATTGTTGGATCATAGTTTTTTATAAAAGTCTTTATTAATAAATTTACCATTGAAGTCTCTAATAAGACCTCCACAAGTAGTACTACTAAGATGTCTCGGGTGGGACCCGTCTATATTGATTTTGTAACATCTATGAGGAGGGGGTGTCTGAGAAACTTGTTAGAGGAATTTATGCCATATTTATTCTCTTGTAAAATAAAGGAAACCGAATTAGTGATGTTGAAATATTTCCATTGAAGAAATTTGAATAATTGGGAAAACCAAAAGAATTTCGGGCTTTCCATTTATCATTCATGCGAAACAACACTATATAAGGTTTGACAATTATCAAAATTAATGCAATTTTTGGTAGGTGACAGATTTCAATCAATCCAATTGTCTAAACCGTAAAACAAATTACTCCAACTATATGGATAAATAAATTTTGTACAAAATGTCTTTAAATATTCAAATCTTTTAGCATATGCACACAAATTATGGAGCTTGATGACATACTGGGCATAAATATTTGTTGTCTGTCAATGAAATTTTCTTTAAGTATTAGTTAGTAGTTTTAAGATAATTCAATTTTAATGAAAAACTTTAATTTTTCTACCACTTGCAATTGCCAAACTTTTGTGAATGTTAGATCGGTTTGAATCTAATCTATAATTCTTAATAGCATTATATGACTTTAATAAAAAAATGGCTAAATTACTCGTGGTTTCTTAACTTAATTTCAAGTAACATTTTAGTTCTTTATTTTTTTATTTTTTCCGCATTAGTTCTTTATTTTAATTTTAAGTGACAATTTGATATTTTATATTTTAAAATTTCAATAATGTTATTATTTTTTATACAAAAATTAAAAAATAATCATCAAAATTTTCAACAAAAATCCATAAAATCAATAATCATCTTCAATATAATGCAAATTTTATTAAATTCATATCTCAAATATTCAAATACTTTTATAATTTCATCTCTAATAACATCAAATAAATAATGAAAATATGAGTTTATTTCAAAATTTAAATTATGAATTTGATTAAATTTGTATTTTATTGAAGATGATAATGAATTTTATGAGTTTTGTTTAAAAAATTTGAAGATTTTTTTGAATTTTTATAAAAAAATAGACAACATTATTGATATTTTAAAACATAAAATATCAAATTGTCACTTAAAATTAAAATAAAAGATCAACTTAAAAAAAATATAAATAACTAAAATGTTAACTGAAATTAAGTT
>JBBPBT010001302.1:379373-396456 GCA_037974875.1 Cicer bijugum | reverse complement strand
ATATAATTTAGACTAAAAAAATTTATTAAAAAAAAATACACTATCACATATATTACTAGAGATCCATCACAAAAATTTAACGCAATTTCAAAATCCTTCAGTAATATAACTGGAGACAAAATATTGATTAATAATTTTTGTTTTTTTTTTACTTTCTTAATTTTAATTGAAAAATCATAAATTGCTATATAAAATAGTATGTCTTAATTAATTTCACCTATATTCTTATATTAATTTTATAAATTATAAAAATAAATATTATTTTTTATTATTTCTAAAATAAATATATAAATCTTGAATTAAACACACTAGTTATTAAATATTTTATATTATTATTATTATTTATTAAGTAAATAATAACAATTAAACCTATGAGACCCTAAACATAAAACTCTAACACAACAAAACTCAGCCGCTTGTCTCTGCCATTTTGGGAGCAACACTCAACTCAACTGCCTGCCGCCGGTAAACTTGACCGGAGTGCATTCATCGGCCACCAGATACATCGGGATACCATCCAGGTTTTCCTTTTTACTTTTAATATTCGGATATTCCTTTCCCTCTCATTGTCTGTTCACGAAACCCTCTTTTATCGCGATTTGTTAGTGAATCAAAACCGGGCGATGGTGAATCAAAATTAATTGACTCTAAGAATTTTAACCTTAGTGTGTCCCGTAATTGCTTGGAGCAATTAGGTTTTGAACATGTGTTGTTAAAATTGAGAGTTTAATAGTGGATGTAATCTTTCATTCCAATTTTGTGATTTCGGCTATTACAGATAATGGTGGATCATTCACAGTATTGCAAAAGTTCTATTAAAATGATTTGTAATATCATATAGTATATAATCCTGGTTGAGAGATGAGAGAAGATCAGACCTAGAGAATGAAGTAAAGTAGTGTTTATATATATTCTGGAAATGCATGTTTTATCTATTTGAGGTGAAAAAAATGTGATTTTCGAATTTTTTTCATAACAATGGCATTTCATCCCGGTCATTCATTTCAAGATTTTTTTTTTCACGTTTGAAGATGGGAAAACGGTAACAGGCCCACCCTAAAATGACCTAATAATTTAGTTGAAGTTTTTAATTTTGATACATCTATTGTTTTATGTAAGTATATATGTCATGTATATATTATTTTTAATTAGTAACATAAATAGGTCTAGGAATCCTAATTGTCATTGTTGTAATTGTAAACTTTGCAGCCTAGGCACTAGCCAGGGAGACGGAGGAGAGAAAAAGAGAGAAGAATCATGAGGCCTATACTGATGAAAGGCCATGAGAGGCCATTGACGTTCCTCAAGTACAACAGGGATGGTGATCTCCTTTTTTCTTGCGCCAAAGATCACAACCCCACCGTGTGGTTTGCTGACAATGGAGAACGTTTGGGCACTTATCGAGGCCATAATGGTGCCGTTTGGTGCTGTGATGTATCCAGTAAGTTCTTCCTCTTCGACTTTGATTTGTGTTAGTTTCAAGTGTAAATAACATTGCTATGTGATAGAATTTGAGTAAGATTGAAAATTAGTTTGAGAATTCCTCTGCAATTTCATCGAAGTGAATCTTTACACTGAGTTTGGTATATATACAAGTTGGTAAACAAAGATGATCCTAACTAACTGTGCCACATCGGCATATCATAACTAACTCAACGACACATTGAACACATATGCCAATACAAGCAAAGCTCAACCAGACTTTGCCATTGTCATAACTCTATTATTATGCAGCATAATGTAAGTTGAATTGATGGTTGCAGGAGATTCTGGCCGACTCATTACAGGCAGTGCAGACCAGACGGCAAAGCTATGGGATGTGCAAAGTGGTCAGCAGTTGTTCACCTTCAATTTTGATTCCCCTGCAAGATCTGTTGACTTCAGTGTCGGTGATAAGCTTGCAGTTATTACCACTGATCCATTTATGGAACTGACTTCAGCAATCCATGTCAAACGCATTGCTAAAGATCCCAAAGACCGTAAGCAACCTCTTTCTTGATCTCTTTGTAAATTTACTCACCGCCAATGCAAATACAGTCAAATAGCGCTATAGCATAGCAGGTTTTGATGAATCCGCTACAAAAACTGCGACAGTCCTTGTTTCCCTATTAGGGAAATATGATTATAGGAGCATCTATCTATTCCAGTTTCTACTAGCAGATATAGCAGAAAAAATAGAACTTTGGGGTTTATAAAAATAATAAAACCGAACAGTCTGCATGTGAGCCAAACATGACTTATTTTTTAAAATAGAAAAACTGAAGTGTCAGTGATTATTTATCTTATGTTCCCTGTAATACGCACCCCTTTTAATATGTAATTGTAAGCTATGCGTTGCTTCCATTCCCTTTTTCATTTGTATGCAGCATGCCTTTTTTTATGTATAAATGACTTGTTTCAATCCGCTATTGGCAACACCGCACCAATGCTAATGCCAATGCTTGTTTGTATTATTCAGAGACTGGCGAATCTTTGCTTGTCATTAAAGGTCCTCAGGGAAGAATCAATAGAGCCATTTGGGGACCCCTCAACAGAACCATCATCAGTGCTGGAGAAGATTCCATCGTTCGTATTTGGGATTCTGAGGTCTTCTTTCTTCTTTCCTATATTTATTTATTTTGCAAACTTTCACTATCACCAATTCACCACCAACGACAATTGCTTCATTCTGTTTCACTTGCTATCTTCCAGACTGGAAAACTACTTAAGGAGTCTGACAAGGAATCTGGACACAAAAAGACAATAACTTCACTTGCCAAATCTGCTGATGGTTCACACTTCCTAACCGGTTCCCTTGATAAGTCTTCTAAGGTATCATCATCATCATTTTAATTCATTCTTTATCTCAGTTCACCTAACCAGTTTCTTTTCTGTTTTGCAATATTAATGGATATCTTCTGGCTATTACCTAGCTTTGGGATGCAAGAACACTGTCTCTAGTCAAGACATATGTGACAGAACGACCTGTCAATGCTGTTGCAATGTCGCCTCTTCTTAATCATGTATGTATTTGTGTATCGTCACTTGTTTATTTAATTTTCATCATGTCATGATATCCATAGTAATCATTTTGCTAATCTGTGCAAGTAATAATGTTTCACCTTTATTTGATTAATTAGTTAACGTCCTCCTCCTACATAAAGGGGTTCTTTGTATTTAGGAAGCTGGTTAAAAATTTACCTGATACCACCACAATCCTTTTCTTTCTTGGTGCCAATGTATTCTTCATAATTTACAAATTCTTTTTTGCATATCGGTGTTGATTAGTAGTTCATGAAAGAAATGTACCTCTAAATAGTTCCTTCCCGATATTTCTGCATGGAAATCTTATATAACTTATGTATATTATTCCAATCATTGTACGATTTTCAGTATATCTTACTCTCTGTTTTTTGTAGGTGGTGCTTGGAGGTGGTCAGGATGCATCAGCTGTTACAACTACTGATCATCGTGCTGGAAAATTCGAAGCCAAGTTCTTTGATAAGGTAGATTTGGTTGTTCCTTCCATTACCATTATGTATTCTCTAAGGCTTTTATTTTTCATATTTGTTATTTGTTTTTGTTTTAGATTCTTCAAGAAGAAATTGGGGGTGTGAAAGGGCATTTTGGACCGATTAATGCACTGGCCTTTAACCCTGATGGAAGAAGGTACATTCTTGGTTTTTCACCTACACCTCTTGTTCTGTTGCATTGTGGCACATTTTTACTGTTGGAAAACTCATAGAATCAACTGGTAAAAGAGAGAGATAATCTAATTGAATGAGAACAATTAGGGGAATAAGGGTACAATTACATCTGAACATTTCCATAATTACCCGTTACACCCTTCAAACTGTAGGTCTCCTATCAAAATCTTCCAGTCACTGAGGATTTGGAGAAATGGTCTGCCATAATTATGTTAAACCTTTAACATGTATAACTATAATTTATATGCACCCTTAATTCACATGATAATTGTTTGAAATTTAAGGTTTTGCATATTTACTGTGTATGATTGTTGAATATGTATGGTATAATTATAGGTTGCAGTATATTGACACATTAATTGTGATTAAATTATGATTTCAAATCATGTTACAAACTATAGTACTCCATTTGATTTATGAGATGTTATATTATATAGAGTCCTGCATAGAATTTAGCCGTTGAATTGTTTCTGTTATTAATTATTGGTCTTTTTGTTCTGTAGTTTTTCAAGTGGAGGTGAAGATGGATATGTACGTTTGCACCACTTTGACCCAGAGTATTTTAATATCAAAATTTAGTGTTGGAGAGTTTCTGGTTTGATAGGATATCAAGCGTGGTTCCTAGAAGTTAGCGTTCAATTTCTTTTGACATAAAATTTTTGTGACTCTGTTGTGTACTAAAGCTGTTACTGGTAATCCTATTGCAATAACATTATGAATCAATTTTGGTTGGAGTTGAACTATTGCAATAACATTATTAATTCTTACATTCATGGCACGTCACTTGATTTGGGATAAGTTAGGTGTTTGGCATATCTCTTTGGTGTTAAAGCTCATCGACTTTTAAATGACAGTGGATATAATTAGTAAAGATTATGTGCAATATGTGGAGCTGTCAAGTAACAGGTTACAACACTATCGCATAATGAAATTTAAAAGTTTTTTTTTGTTTGCAATATGCAATTTACTATGAAGTGTTGTCATATAGTTGGCAAGTTTTAGACCAAAACTCTTAAACATGATACATGATAATGCACAGGTTCAATAAGGACTGGTTCATACATGACAAGATCAAACACGTCCCAAAACATCAAATACTGATATATAATAATGCGGTTATTCTTCACAATCAGCAATTATGTTGACAAAGTGTTTAATACATGAAATTGAATATACTTAAGACAGCATATGAGTAATTCACACACCAATGAAACTACTCAAGACAGTAAAAACACAAGTTTTAGTAAGCTTTATTGGAAAAACAACCATAATCACTCGAGAACTCATAAAAATTAAGATTACACATGACATAATAACTGACATATCGCCATCTTGAGTAATTTTTTTGTACAAAAGTGCATCATAAAGCCCAGATGAATAATATTTTTTAACATCATGGGTAGATGTTTCTAACTAATCATTTGAAAAGTAATAATATTTAGCAACATTTTTTTTTTCTGAGTAGTTATAATTAGAGACAAATAAAATAATAACTAAACCTTCTGACTTACCTAATGAGAGTTTGAAACACTGAATTAGGTTTCTATACAACACACTGTATCTATCTATTATCATATGATCAAGATTAAATAATTTAAATTTTAAAATCAATATTTTTATTTATAAAAATTTATCTTACATTTTAGATAATTTAATCTTAATTAGACAATGAAATTAGATGTAATCGAAATCCTGAAAGGACCGCCCAACCAAATTATTGTCTCTCTTCATTGCCTCTTTGAACCTCTCATGACTTAGGCATATAATTTCCAATATTGAGATATTGCAACACCCTTCACTCCTATAAGTAAGCCACACCTTTCTAACTACCTCTTTCTCTCCCTTCTATATATATATATATATATATATATATATATATATATGCGTAGCTAAATACAAAACCTCTTTTAACACCATTGCCAAGTTCCACTTGATCATCAATTCTACCTCACCTAACACTTCTGTTGCATCACTTCGTCTTCCACATGGAGGTGGTTGCTCATTCACTACTTGTGTCTCACGAATAAATTGAGGTAGGGATGACCTTTTCTTTTTTCTTTCTTTTTTTAAATCACAAATATTGGTTGTTAGTAGCTATTTTCTTATTAGTGGAGAAATTAAATATTGGTTGTTAGTATCAAATTCATAAGAGACCTATTTAACTTAAAGAGATCATGTGAATTTAAACCAATTAAAACAAGTGATAGAGAGTGTGTTGTTAACACTTATCTTCATTGTTAGTTATCTAGACTTTCTCTTATACTAATTTTGTATATTGAAAAGTTGAAAATTATATTGTAAAAAATAATATTAACATATTATTTATTTTGTAAGTAACATGCAATTCAATTATTTGGAGTTGAACTTTTAATACATGTACATTTAGTATTAGAGAAAGAATACTCTATATGAGGGGTGGATTATTAGAAGTTAAAAAACTTGGCCATTCTTGTATAGATATAGTGTTTGATAATAATATTATATAATAGTTAAAGCTTATTATATATGTCGTAGTCATTCTTTTTCACCTTGGTGCTCAATTATGGCACTTGTCTTTTGCTTTCTTTTTCATTATTCTTTTTCACCAGAAATGCTCTTTGCCTCCCTACATACTCTCTTCTTAATTGTCACTGTATTTGCGGATTTTTCTCCTCTTGTCCTTCAACTATTTTTAACTATATAGCTAGGGTTCTAATATTACTAAATCTCTCTCTCCCTCTCCCTCTCCCTCTCCCTCTCTCTCTCCATGGTCGTGTCACACATCTTTTTCATAAATTCACACTATATTACTAAAGAGTAGATCTTGAAAAGATCTAGCATAGCTAAGGGTAGAAAAGGTAATTATTGAAAATTACACATATTTTGTTTAGTGAGACCTAGTTTCATGTGTGGTATACTTGTTTTTATTGAAGTTTTTTGCTTAATATATTTATTTTTCAATTATCATAGATCATCATGCTTTTGGTTTTTTTTGAAAATTTTGAAGTATGCAATTGAGAATTTCAGGGTGAGTGGTATGGTATGTACCTCCAATATGTAAATTGTTGAAAATTGAGAAAATTTCACATGTCTAGTGTGGTAGGTGTACCTTTCTATAGCCACTTTTAGCCACACTTCCATGTGAACATCAAAAAGGAGAGAGAGAGAGATTAACATGTAAGTAGAGTCTCCATAACCCTAATTTCGTTTAGATATATATGTATTTTAGGGTAAAATTTTTGTTTTTATTTTATAAGAAAAAAAAATATTGATGTGAGTACAAGGGTGCACTCAATCCATTACAAATTAATGTTTTCATATGAACACAAACTAGTGAATTATTAATTCGGTCCGAATAAATCCGATTTTATTAATTTATTTTCTCATGTTGAGTATATATTAATTACTTGTTAATTTAATTAGTTTGATATTATAAATTGAAATTAAATTTGTGAATTTAAATAATTTATGTTATATAAATTAATTGTGTTTTAATTTGATTTGTTGGGTGCAAATGAAATGAATAAAGATTATGATGGCCTCAAATTCTCCATGTGCTGCATGCAAGTTTCTAAGAAGGAAATGCAATCAAGATTGTATCTTTGCACCTTATTTTCCACCAGAAGAGCCTCATAAATTTGCAAATGTTCACAAAATATTTGGTGCAAGCAATGTGAGTAAAATATTAAATGAAGTTTTACCTCATCAAAGGGAGGATGCAGTGAATTCTCTAGCTTATGAAGCTGAAGCAAGAATTAAAGATCCAGTTTATGGTTGTGTTGGAGCAATTTCAGTGCTCCAAAGACAACTCATTAGGCTTCAAAAAGAACTTGATGCTACTAATGCTGATTTAATCCGTTTTAGTACTAATCAAGGTTCTTCTTTTTTTAATTACCCTTCTAATTGGAACAATGATTCTTAATTAATTGTGGATATGTCTACCACATATTAATGATTTTTAATCTCAACTTTTTCTATGCATCAATTAGTAGTCTCCTCTATTAATTAAATTTAAGTTCACCATTTAGGGTTTTCTATTGTAAATTATTAGATATTTGGATTAATATATAAGAGTCATGCATTCTGTATATATATAAAAGTTGTATTTTGAGATCAAAACATATCAAATCAATAACTAAATTTGTTGTTAATTAACATTTACGAGTATTGGTTAAGTAATATTTTAAAAATTGATCCCTAAATTTATCACATAACTAAGTGGTTTAGTGAATAATTTAGAGACAACAACCAATTACAAATTTTTACTATTTATATATATGTGCATAATTATGAGTATATAATTGAATGTTTTTTTTCCTTCTAATAATGTGATATGTATTGTTGTGATAGCCCACCGATTTCTGAATATATAGATTACAATCAATCATACTAGTACAATATAAGATATATATTATATAGGGTTTTATGTTATAATTAAATACAATTTTTTTTCAATAATATTATATATTATTTAAGAATTATAAACAAAAAATTAGTTACTTTGAGCACTATAAAAAATTGTCTAAATATGGATCCGTACTATTTAAAAAAAAATGAATTTTTATGATAATTAAAAATAAGAACAAATAAAGTATTTTATTAAAATTGTTAAAAATAGTGAGATCCACCTTTGGACTAAGTCCATATAGTAATTTTCTCAATATTGCAATAATTATAAGTGTGACGTTTAAAACTCATCCCATAAATTTTAAAGTTTATGTTCTTTTTCTTCACTCTCAAAATCACAACTTCTCATATTAGAGGAACACTAGAAGTACCTTGTTAACATAACATTGTTGTTATTTGTTGTTTGTGTTTTCTATAGCAAGGGGGGTAATAGTTGTAGAAAACAAGTTGATGATTATTAAGTTAGTACTTAAAAACATGAGATTGAATGAAGGAAGAAAATGTTTAGATTGCACCTAGAAGAAGAGTAGCTTTAAAAAAAAGTAGATAAAAAATGGTGTTTAATTAGCAAGCAAATTGAAAACTCGAAGCATGATAGAAGTGAGATAGATTAATGATGAGTGGCAATGGCGGCACTACATTATATTTTCTTTATTTAGCTTTGACCAATTAATTCCACAATTTTGTTTTTTTGAGAAAACATATCCTTTAATTAAATCGTTAAATAGACCCCACATACTTTAGTCCATATATGCCGACAGCCTTATTGAAGTCTAAAGTGCTATCTAAAACAAAATATAATTGCTCTCCTTATATATATCTAGTGAGAATATATATTTCAAGTGTGAGAATTTTTTTAATATGAGAGGATAAGATAATTAAATATTATTCATACAATATATATAAATGATCATGCATTGAAATTTTATATGATTGTTTAAAATTATATAATTTTTTGTTTTAATTTTAATTAATAATCATTACATCATTTAATTAATAATTAAAATTTAATCATCTCATTTTAAAACTCATTTAGTCTATTCTTAGAGAAATGTTATATGAGTATATATTATTCACTCTAACACTTACTTTTGTATGGGATAAAACTAATGCAAGTTCTACATTTTAGAAATTGATTCTACATAAAATCACAAAATTCATTCAATGAACAAGTAAATGTTAATTAGAGGAAAAATTAAAAGAGAATACTCATATCACTTTTTCTATTTCAAATATATAAGTATCGTTTAAAAAATATATTTTAAAAAAAATATAATTAAAAATATTTATTATTATTTATCAAATATAACAATAATTTATGATATTAATATGTCTTGATAAAGAAAATAAAAATGAATATTAAATACATTACATAGGATAATATAAAAATATATAGTTATACTGCATAAAATAAAATAATGAGATATATATAATAAAATTAAAAGTGTGAAATGGAGATGTAAAAGAGGTGAGGGAGTATATAATATATAGTAGCACACCAAACTTTTTAGGCATGCAGTCCAGCTTCCATGTACCGAGACTTATATATATTCCTATCTTTTTTAGGTGATGAAGAATATTTCAAAATCGTCTTTCACTTAGATTATCTACATCATCTTCTACTTTACACTCATTACATATTTAACCTCGCCATATTTAAATATTATCATTTAAAAAATAACGTTGAATCAATATTATTGTAAAACAAGATCTCAATGAAAATAATTAAAGTTAATTATTGTAAAAAAGAAATCTAAATCTTTTCTTTTAGAAAAAAAGTATGTGAACAAAATGATGAGCATAAATATTTGCAGTTTATAGTAATTAATTCGCCAACATTCTTTGCTTGTATATATGTCACGCTGGTCAAAGGAAAAATGAAACCGTTAAGTTATTAACTTTTTCAATGTCTTTTCCACTTTTTTACAAACAATATCCATACAAGAATATTTTATTCGTCGGAGATGTTTCCTCGGAACCATTTTCATTTCCTCTCTCCATTACAACATTATCATTAATAATTATTAATATCAACTTTTTTAAATTTTAATTCTATTTAAACTTGACACTTCATAATTGTGTTTGAGTTTATGATAATAATTATATTATATCTCAACTACAAATAAATAATAATAATAATAATCAGTATCAACTAGCATGTGAATTTAAATAAAAAATAAATTTATAATTTGCATGTGATTATAAGGGTAGTCCAATCCAATGTATTAAGACAAGTTATATAAGATGTATGCATGGTGCTAATTTTTTTTAGTTACTAATATATAAAATTAACATAAACTTCTTTAACACTTCTTGTGTTTAATTTTGATGGCACACAAATATAATTTTATCCAACTATCAATAGAAATTTTTTTTTTATACCCACACTCTTATACCTTTACCCCCAAAATAAGAATGAATTGACTATTTTGTCCTCGTATAAATAATAAAATCTCCACAAAATTTCCATTTCACATTTTGACATTTATGGAACAGAGAGTAAGTTTGTTTACAAAATTTCTGGAAAAGTTGAAAAACAAATTTCCCGGTACAAAGCTGTACTCTGGAAATCTTTGATGAAGTTTTCTGGTACAGAAGGTTTTACCAGAAATCTTTGATGAAATTTTTCGGTACAGAAGAGTATTCCGGAAAACTTGTTTTTGAGTTCTCCGGTACAGAGGAGTGTTCTAGAAAACTTGATGGCCAACATTTTCGGTAGTTACCGGAGAACTTGGGCATCAAGTTTTCCGGAAGTTACATATATATATATATATTTTATTTAATTAATTATAATTTTATGTTATTGTCATTTATTTATTTTAATATTTTTATTTTTCAGTGGGTGCACGGGGAAGAGACAGCAAAATCATACGCGTTACACGGGACACTAAGACTTCTACATCGACTCCGATGAATCCACCAGAGAGGATTCGGCCGACAACTTCAAGGAGAAGAAGACATATGATTATTGAAGGCGACGATAAGGGACATCATGATCAGGGAGAGCCTTCTATAGTGCATGAGGAAGATGTACATGAGCAGGTGGATGTACATGAGCATATGGTGCACGAGGAGGTGGATGTAGTTGAGCAGGAGGAGGCTGCACCTGCTCATCAGGGAGAGCATATGGAGGAGGAACATGATCGAGCTGAGGGACCTGGTGAGCTGACACGGTATCCTGGAGGACCTTATGATTTGTCTGTCCTTACACGATACCGTGATCATGTTTCAGCTAGAATGTGGTTTAGTCAGGTATATTAAATTAATTATTACTTATAATGCATTAAACATATTTAAATTTATTGATAATGATATTTGTTGTCTAAATTTAATTTTAATGTCATATATTTTTTTTGTATACAGGAGCGACCATTGCTGAAAATTGCTGCGCATGGGAAGGAAATGCAGCAATTTACTCCGCCGGTACTTCCGCGACCCATAGAGAATTGGGTGAATTTTGTCAGGTCTGACCCCATTACAACAGGGTAGTTTGAAGATGATCGACAACAACCTGATATATGCCAATGTTGAGAGATGGCATTCCGAGACATCGTCATTTCACATGCCATTTGGTGAAATGACGATCACTTTGGATGATGTTGCCAATCTTCTCAGATTACCTATTAGGGGTGAGTTCTACAGTCCACCCGATGTAGATAGAGTAACGACGTGTAATCTTGCCGTCCATCTATTAGGAGTGACCACAGAAGAGATTTGGGAGGAGACCAAAAAGACTAGAGGTGCATACTATAGACTGGATTGGTTGAAGGATGTGTTCAGAAGGCAGTGTACAATAGAGAGGTTTGACTGTGCTGCAAAGGTATATATGTTGAATTTAGTTGGGAGTACTATTTTCGTTAATAAGAGTCATACTCTAGTTAATGCGAAATAACTTCCATTATTCAGATATTTAGAAGGTACAGATAAATACGCATGGGGTACTGCTGACTAGTGGTGCTTTATGACTACCTCTCAGATGCCTGCTATTATGACACCAAACAGCTAGGTGGATATATGACGCTGTTTCAGGTATGAATTATATATTAGTATTAATTATTAAATATTTAATTAATTTATGTTGTATTTAATTGTTAGCATTAATTTATTAATTTAAGTTATTTATGTTATATTTAATTATTAGTATTAATTATTTAATATTTTTATTTTTAACAGTGTTGGATTTACGAATATTTTCCGAATATTTGTAATAGAGGTGATCAGGGTGCTAACGTGGAATGCTTTGCCCGAATGAATAGATGGTGCTACAAGCAAGACAAGCATAAGGTCAATGAATACAGAAATATTATTAATGCATTGACACAGGCAGATGTTATATGGTGACCATGGGAGAATCACATGGGTGTCTTTCCTTTTGATGATATCACGCTTTATACTGATCACATCCGATCGTGCAACACTGTAGTGAAATATCTACCAAAGAGGTGTTTGAGACATTTTGGATATATCCAGTATATTCCTTCACCGCCACTTCTAGATCCTGCTAGATTATTTGATGTAGATGTGAAATGGTTGGGATATGTGACGCCAGTGACAGAGCTGTTTCACAAGCTTTGTCCAGCTACATATCCATCTGAGTGTGAAGATGGATATTTGGAGTGGTTCTATCAGGTGTCTTATCCATTGCTTGTGCGGCCAGATAGTGTATCTCAGGTCCCGGATTATAGTGTACCGCCCACCAGTGCAGATGCTTCTAGTTCACAGCCGCCACCTATCCTACAGCAGATCAGTGATCTCATACAGCAAGGGTTGAGTCAACATGAAGCTAGTCCAGATGATGAGTTATATATCCACTTTTATAAAGCTTTGTATTTATCACGTAGTCGCACTAGTTAGTAGTAACACCTTTGACGAACTATTCTTATGTGTCGGTTATTTTATGCACACTTTTGATGAACTATTGTGATGTTGGTTATTTTATGAACACTTTATGTTAGTTACTTTATTTATTATTAATTATTGTTATGTCGATTACTTTATGAATTATTAATTATTGTCATTTCGATTACTTTATTAATTATTAATTATTGTTATATCAATTATTAAACTGCATGACAAAAAACTAAATTTAGTTAATAACAAGTGAAATGTCGGTTACATTAAAGTGATTTTGTATCAAGATAAAACATTAAGGTTCATCTAAAGACATTGCATCTACAGATTCCGTAGGTGGATTTTGGGTAACACGTGACAACCGGCCTAATAAATATCCCCAGTGTTGTAGACGCCCTGTGTATGCTATTGCCCAAGAAGTTGCCTCATTAGTGCGATATTGCTTCCAACCTGGTGCAATGTCTGGCATTGGAAATCCATCTTTCATCTTTAACTGCAAAAATTAAATAAATTAGCAAAACCTAAGTGATTTCCATTAATTAACAAAAATTACAAGAATAAAACTAAAAAAATTAAAAGAAAAAAATTATCAAAACCCAATGATTTCCATTAACAAAACCAATATAACATATGCGATCATTTTTTGTCGATCCTAAATGTGAACCTCTCATAGGAAAGAAAGTAATTGAAAATGACAGACCAAACGTGACAAGAATAATATTATATGTTGTCGCTATCACGTAACCCATATCAGGTATGGATAACCATTTATCCATGGGTTGAACACCTAAGCCGGATATCATCAACGAATCTCTTACTTCTCTAATGTGTCCTGTGAACAATCTATCATATGGAGTTACATGAGAAACAATCTCTTGATCCAATCTATTGCGGACCAAAGACCAACACTCTTCACCGAAACCAATCAATAATGCAATAGCGCGAAAACCACAATTTCCATCACTTGCCACGTCAAATATGTCATCAATGTATGGCTGAATAATATCAGGAAATTGTCTCCATAACAATTTTGATGAAGAATGAGATGACTGAGATACTTGTCTCTTCTTTGATTGAGAGACTTGTCTCTTCTTTGTTGACTGAGAGGGTTGGAAACCAATATCTTCACAATATGTTGCATTAACATGCTCAAAGTAAGAAGGATCTTGATATACATCATATCCATCGGGCTTCATACCCTTACTTTTCTTCACTCTTCCTTTGTTTTTGACTTTTTCAGGTGGTGGACACATTGAACTTGTACTTGGAAAAGCAAGTTCACGCACCTTACTCTTCAACACTCGTTTCCCAACAACATCAAGTGATCCAAAGCGTTTTCATAAGGCATTCATCTCAGTAGACATATCTAACTTTGATCCCTCTTCTGTGTCTTGAGTAAGTTCACATTCCATGCTTAATTTTCTCCAATAAAGATGCACAAAATCTAGAGGAATTGGTTCACCCATTAATTTATATTGTCCCAATTCACAAGCACAAGGTAATCCATATGTACTTCTGAGAGAGCACCCACTCAACTTTTTAATATTCTTCATCAATACGTCTTAGTGTTTCTGTGGATACAAATGTATTCAATCTCTGATAAACTGGATTTCTGTGCTCATGCTCTTGACCATATAAACTTTTTTGAAACGAGGCCCTGATTCTTTTATGTTGCAACCTTATCATGTTGTTTATAGCCTCCCAACATTTACACAAATCACCCATGCTATTTTCTAACATTAACTTCAGTTTCCAGTGAGCTGACTCAACCCTATAATAAAATTTTACAGATACATTAGAAAATATAATACAATTCAACAATATATAATACAACTATATTACTTTACCTGTTAGTTGTTGTGTTCCCCAAATGCATCACTTTATTTGTCCATGCTTCAACAAATCTTTCCTTATGTGGAGTCAACCAAGTTTCTTTGACATAATCAACAAACATTTTCGTATCAACACATGATTGCTCAAACATATGCAAGCGCATCATATACTCTTTTTCATCACTAGAATACATAATGTCTTTCCATATATTCAATATTGACTCTTGTCTATCCTTTAAGACATATTGCTTGCATTTTGCTCCAACATTTTTTTCGATATGAAATCGACAAAGTAAATTAACAGCCTGTGGAAACACAATGCCAACTACATTCATTAACACAATATCTCTGTCTATCACAATTACTTGAGGGAATTTATTTTGTGCAACAAACAATTTTTTTAGTCTCTCTAATGCCCAACAAAAGTTTTCTTCCCGCTCACATTCCAAATAAGCATATCCAACTACAAATGTCTTCTCTGTTGATGTCATACCAACAATTTCAAGTAATGACATTCTGTATTTATTGGTTTTGTAGGTATTGTCCATAATCAACATAATCGGAAACAAATTCAACAACTTCACTGAATCTGGATGCGCCCAGAAAATATCTCTCATAACATCGGAGTCTTTATGCATTCTATTCCAGCACACATATTTTGTATCTTCAATTAACTTGAATAAATGTTGTATCTCTGTTCTATTACATCTCACGTGCAATCGAATCATACTTCTCTGTTTATATATTTGTGAGATCTTAGTAGCATTACTCTTATCTCGGTCTTGCAATGAGAGTAATATATGTTTCGGTGCAACATTATATTTTGTTAATTCATGAACATGCTTTCTTTCTTCTTCATCTAAGCGTCCAACATATGCATGCCCCTCCAAAGTATCAGGTAATTCATGGTTGTGAATTCCTCAAATTACTTTAACTATCCATCCTGAACCATCTTTTAATGGTTTTGATATAAGCTTGAAAGGACAATTACATTTTTTTGTTGAACTTCGAATAGAACTAACAACACACTTGTATTTTCCCCCTTTGTCACAACCTAATATTAATTTATTTCTTCGTCCTTTCTCACCCATCTCTATATCTGATCTTCTGATAATAACAGTAACTTTATTTTTTATACCAATTTCTTTGTCCATTTCACAACAATATCCCTTGAATCAAATATCAGAAATTAAATAATTATAATTATTCACAAAAATTTATTTTTATAATATTAATATTAAATATATTTATTCATACCTGATCTGTGTCAAAAATATTTGTAGTATCGACGCATGTTTTGTCCATTAATAGTAGTGGATTATCCATACCTGTTAACATTTAAAAAACATTAAAAAATATAAAAAAACTAAATAAAAATTAAAAAAACATGGTCTATACCGGAAAACTTATACATGAAGTTTTCCGGAAACCTCTTCTGTACCGGAATACTTGAGGATTAAGTTTTCCGGTATACAACATTTCTCTTATATACTGGAAAACTTGTTTTTAACATTTCTAGAAGTTTTCTCTGTACCGGAAATCTTTGTACAAGTATTTCGGTAGTTACCGGAAAACTGGAGCCTATCAGAAATCTTTTCTACGACTGGGGTGAATGACAAAATGGTGAAAAAAATATTTACCTTTACTGTCTTTGAAATAAAAAAAAAAAATTGACAGTAATTTTGATATTTTTGAAATATTTTGGGAGTACAAGGTTAATTGTGGAGGTACAAAGGAAACTTTTCTTATCAATATTATGGTCATAGATATTAGGCCCAAGCCCATTAATCTCTTGTATATACATAATTTGTTTGTAACCCAATTCAATAATTAATGAAATATATATTTTTACCTATTTGGATATTTGAGCTTGTTATTTTGAACCATGTCTAGTTCATCCACTTTTTCTACCTTCACATCCACTTCAGCCAAGGTTGTTGAAAAATGGTGCATTGGTCTAAGGGGTAAAATATCATCTCACAGCTAAGATTCATGACATGAATGCATATATATGTAAAAGAAAAATAGGAACAAAGTGATGCTTTATTGTGGCAATCAATTGATTCAAGCATAATTGGAGGCAATCATGCATGCTATCAATCTTACTTAGAAAAAAGGGTTGAAATTAATGCTATTAATATTTGGTCGTCTCATTGTTTTTTGTCTTTTGATCTCATTCTTTGGAAATCTAATCATTCTTTTATTAATTTGTTCGGATTTTTCTACTAATGCTTTGATCTATGTTTTTTCTTTTTACATAATACTTTATTTTGTTACTTTTTTTGGGTGAGACTTATATCTCCGAATATAGTTTAGTCTTTTTTTTTT